>JAJMHT010000022.1:104596-181614 GCA_030583145.1 Metschnikowia vanudenii | reverse complement strand
ATCTAGAATATACTCTAGAGTACTAACACGGAGATATGCAGTGGACTTTGACTTTTTTTTTTTTAATGGGAGAAACGTCACCTTCTGGGAACACATTCTATGAAGACCTTTTATGCTGGCTTTCTTTGTTCGTATAATATGCGTCCTCGAAAGCCATATGGAAGCCCAGAACTTGTTAGTTCTACGCCCCCTTCGAAGAGGTTTACCAGTTCAACTATTATTTAATTGGATGATGTCATACATTATCCCTCAGAATTTGGAAAGTTACTCGTTGGTCCCATAATCACTTAGAAATACGAGGCGATATATTAGCCTGATGGAAACTGAAATATCCAATACCAACATTGGTTCGAGGCTTCTTTGGAATTTTGGCAAGCACCCAAGCGAATGAGCAAGGGATTCAGTTACCAGTAATGATACCCAAGAACGTTTATCCAAAAAGAAGTCAGCAGCATCTTAAACTGGATGGAATTTAATTGCATTTTTATTGACCAAATCGAAATCTTTTAGATCTGACCCTCTATATTGGCGACTTCGATTAAAATTCACTGTCCAATTTTAAGTGACGAAGTTTCCAATGAAAACCCGACGCAGAACATGCAAAGATGGATTTTTTATCAAGACCGTATTCTTTCGAATAATGAAATCGAAAAAATTGCAAGAAGAATATAAAGAATATCCCCTGAGAGAATGCGTAAAATTACCCAACATGTCATACGATAAAAGTTCAAACATAGGCGAAAATGATGCACGCATTTTAGATATGCCTAATGTGACAGGCACCCAGTAAAATTACCTGCAACGAAAGGGAAATTTCGGTGGATGTCAGGATTTTGCCGGCTTTCAATGTTAAAGGTGACACTCTCATGAATAGAGAAAAAAATCACGTATAACAAAAAAAATATTGCATTCATCACCGCCCACATCCACAATTTGGTGATTTTTTTTTTAAAAAAATAATGGGGCGCCCTCCCGATCTTCAAGTCAAGATTGGCGCGTCTCCAGATATCATAAAACATATCAAGTACCACCAAGCTTTGTTTCATTAGCACCTAATTTCTTCTTTTACTTGGGGGCGGGGGGGTTGGCTTTATCTGTCTACATCATAAATTCACAGTTCATTACTTATCAAAATATATATTTCTTTAGTTGCTGTACATATTTTCACAAACACACTTTTCGTGTCTGAGCATTGTGCAATGAATTGTGAGATGCCAAAACCCGCCAAATGCACTTTTTTCTCTCGGGAGACCTGAACTGCGAGGAAGTCACTTCTGTTTGCCCATTTTATGGTAGGAATGCCCAAAATATAAAAGTGGGTCCGCTTCCGGGGAAACACAAATTTCCTCTCCACTTTTCTTTTTCATTCCAGAGAACTTCAGCGGAAATTTGATCAAAAGAGAACTTGAGTGTCTGCACTAACTGCAAAAGTAACTACCACACTAACGGATACAAAAGCTACTACGCCAGCGGTTACAACAACTAAAACAACTACAACGAAGCCCTTTTGTTTCATTCTAGAATTTGAAAAGTGATGCAGGTCAAACCAAAATTGCCCCCGGGCTCTAGCGGGGAACGGCAGACTGGAACAAATATGTACTCCGACTTCATCCAATCCCCCAGGCCCAAGACCAAGAAGGACGGTCAAAGGATTTTCCTGGGGACGAACAAGAGATTTTCCTATAGCGGAAGTCAACCTTTATATTCAGCTTCCTATTCTTGTTCATCTGGTGGATCTGCTGCAAGAAACAAACACCACAAGAGAACGAGAACATCGGCAAAATTAGGACCAAAGAAAGAATCGCCTGGTCCAATTTTCTTGGAGACCACAAAAACAACGGAGAGGAGTGCCGAAATGCATGTTTTGGACCGTCAGGCCCCCGTTTGCAAGGGCGGGAATATCGAAAAGCCAAGCCCAAAGAAAGGGCCCAGCAAGTGTGCGCGTGTTTGGAGCAAGTGCCGTGGAGCTCTTGATAGAGTGAGCAGTCGTAAAAGAAAGTTGCCTACATCAGAGGGAAGGAATAGGGCCAAGAGAAAGAAAGGTAAGAAAAAGACCCGAGGCAGCAACTATGCCTCAAATAGAAATTCCGGTGCTGAGTTTCCGTTTGATGGCGCAAAAGATCAAGGTAACTCTTTTGAAACCCCAACAAAAAAGAGAAGCTGGAAAAAGTTTGCTAGACCATGGAAGCGGGAAGCAGGATCCTCAGTCCCGAATACACAGAGTTTGCAAATGAGAATTCTTAGATGGTTGCAAAATCTGCAAACATCCCCAGATTACTCTGGGGGAGATTTCGATGGAGGAAACAGTGCACCAATTCTCCGTTATGCCGAGTTTTGTGCCACTGCAACATACCCCTCAGCAAATAACAGTGGGAACCTAGCTTCCTTGTTAGAGGAGTTACAAGGACTCGAGGCGGTTTATGGTGCTGATGAAACCGAGCTCGTGTTTAACACTGGTGCAACCACTGGCTCCCTCAGATCGGGCGGCGAGAAACGAAATAGCTTGCTAGTTACTTTTCAGGCCTTTCCGATCTTGGAAGCCAAATCAGGATTAGATCGTGGCTCAGCTATTCAATCAAACCATGAGATGAAACCCAAAAAAGTTGTGGATGTGACGCATTATGACGAGCTTAATCAAGGATGGGGGTTAGAAAATAGCGACTCTGCAGATGGATCAGATCGACTTTCTGACTCCGTTTCGGAAAGTGAAGTGGGAAGTATCAAGTCATATGCCATTACTGCCGAAGTTTCACACATCCCCATGGTTGGAGATGAGGATGACTCTATTTCATCAAGTGAGATTGAATATGACCGCAACCTCTACTACATGAGCAGCAACGATGATAATTCCTTCAACGATTGGAAGCGGCCCAGAAAATGTGAAACTTTCAGACCATTAGCGTTGGTAAAAAGTTCCAACAGTGTCTCCTGGCTTCTAGATTGGGACGTTGAAGGAGAAGACCATCAAAATAGCGAATTACCTTCTTATGGATCGGCCCAACACATGCTGCAGTCCCTGTTAAGAAAGACATCTACCAATTATTTTCAAGCGTTTGAGAAGCTTCTCACTATCTTGAGAAAGAGCCGGTTGTGGGTCGCAGAGCTACGCCAAGTTGAACATCCACGTTTGCAAGAAAAGACAGAGCGCAGCAGAGGACTAACAAGGAGACTTTTACCAGCAATGGGGTCATTTTTCAGTTCTAGAGACTGGATGATTCTGGCCAGACCGATTGAATCTAAAGATATCGGTGGGGAAGTGTTTGCAGAGGTTACTGAGGATCTCAAGGGGGCATACCTGAACTTCCTTGAGTTACAAGACACTATTACTCCCATTCATAGTAGAGTGCCAGCCAATGAGGGCTTTTCAGTGACAAGGCTCAAAATCTCTACTCAAAGATTCAACGGAGGGCTCAAGTCGACTTGGAAGATACTGAAGCTTTTGACCGAATCGTGGATTGAAGAACGGTTACGAGGAGACTCTTTATGGTTTGCACTTTCACTAGATAAGGTCCCCCAATGCCAAAGATTCAGACAAGAGTTTTCGGATGGCAGTGACTTCACAATTTTCCACAGTGCACGGAACCTTCTTCAGTCTGCTTACTTTAAAGATCTCACTCTTGAGCTAGCCAACCACGCGAATTTGCAATCTAAGGATACTTGCAGAGAAAACACAAAGGTTTCATTTGATGAAAAATGTTCAGTTATCGAACAGCAGAAGAGCACCCCATCACCCAAAAGTTTGGACGCTATCAAGGGAGAAAAGTCACCCAGTCAAGGTATCTTGAAGCCGTTGAGAGAAGATTATCGTCCAATTGTGATTGCAGACAAAGAATTCAAGCAACCTCTTTCAGGAAAGAAGAGAAGAAGTTTGGAAAGACAGATGTGGACGAAGGTTTTCGGATGTCAGCAGAAGCTCGTGGAACTAAAGTTGGAGCCCAAAGAAAGCAAACTTGAGGAACTAACCAGACTTTTTCGGGAATGTTTCATGTTTTCTTGTGATAATTATGCGATTGTGGCAAAAACCCAGATCCTCGATTACACCTCGCGGTTGACCGAAACAAGGGTCCTGATATCGTTGGTTTTGGATAGTATGAACGGGATTGGATACGAATACGCCATGCTTCTTGAGTTTCTCAGCAGTTCAACTGAATCCGAGAGGTCTCTATCAGAGGCTGAGACCAGGTTAGCCAGATTGACCAACCCTCTTACAAACGCGGCGTTTATTTTAGAGGGAGTGGAACATGCGATTAATCACATGACACAAGGGTTTTCAGAGTACGTGGTTGCCATGGTTAGTCTTGCAGAAACAGCAGTGATTAGCAGAAAAGAGAGCTTGGACACTTACAAGGAATTTTGCATGATGAGTACGGAGAATTCGGATGAAGAAGACAAGCTAAACAAGCAAACAAACTACGAAAGGCTCGTCAGCGAGCTGGACTTTTTGGTCGATCATATGGAGTTATTTCAGGTTGATACCTTTAAAAGAGTCTTGGCAGATTTGCAGAGCTCTTTTGAGATTGTCAGCGACGTTCGGGCAGATCTTGAATTCCACGTTAGAAAGATCATGAGAGGTGTTAATCAGCTTCAAAAAGGACCGCAGAAACTTCGGAAGAACTCCCCAGCCAGTCAATGTGACCTTGAGCTGATGCCCGACTTGTATGAGATGATCAAAAGAAGCCCACAGGGAAGAATCCTGATTCCCGAATTCCACACCAACTCTTTGGAATTGGTGTTGATGCAAAGCCCAGCGAACGATTCTGTATCCTTCCTTTAGAATTGTGCGGAGTGAACTTTGTATTCTTTCTATAAAGTTAATAAATGTGACTGATTGAATTCCCGGGGTATCAAAAAGACAAAGCAGAAGATTAGAGTATGGTAGGAAATTACCTGAAAGCTATCTGTTAGACGCAAAAGATATTTGTGGTACGAAAAAACGGGTAAACATATCTCTTTTCTGACACTACTCTACAAGCTTGTTACTAAAGAAACGTATAATAGTAATTAAAGAACCAGCCATAAAATCTATATAGAAATATAGACACACCAGCCTATTTTAGTTGGACTTGAAAGGTCATATAGCCCAACGCAAAAACACCAAGCAGCAGAGAGAAATTCACTATGTTAATACAACGTCCAGTGGCTTCGTTTAGAATAAACAAAAGAAGAAGGGAGTTTGAAGCCGAGAACATAGTTGTAGCCCATGCTAAGGTTTCATGGATCCAGGCTCCACCTAGAATGTAGAGGTAGAAATCGTGAAAAGACGTTAAAGAAACAGTATACCAGGAACTTCAACAATGTAAACATATGTTCTTCAATAAAGTCCTATCTAGTGGAATATTTAAGTTGTGTTCGGATCCTGAGCCAAGCGAAAGTGCCATTTAGCGGAATCTCGTTTATATATACATGCACGTGAGATCATCAGTTCCGATGGCTAAAACTGTCCACCCAAAACGTCTATTATAGCATTGATTAATGAGAGACACAATCACTTTTTTTTTTTAATTTTTTTTTTGCGCTCTCTCCACTGCATCGATATTGGGTACTTCTACACCATGTTCCCAATACCAGAACCTTACTTCAGATTAAGGTACTCGGCAGCAATGGCCTCAATGGAGTCGGCCGATCCCAACAACTTTTCACGCACAAAGTTCTCGGCAACAGCTTTTCCATGGGTGAAAGCCACGGCGCCCACCATGGCATACATCATCTGTGCACTCACCTTCAACTCACCACTGGCCTCAAAGCTCAACAGGTGGTTATACGACTTCCAGAACATAACACGGTTCAAAGCCAGTTTCTTGGCAAAAACACCAAGGGCCATGCGGCCTCCCAACTCCTTGGCAATGGGCGTGCCCAAGACGTCTAAGTTCTTGCCGTTGATGGCAGTGTCGTTGGAAGTCTCTGGTTCAAGCACGTACTTACCCAAGTACAAGTTGGTCAATTTGGAGCCCAAAACACTCAATTTTTCGTTATATGGCTTCATACCACCAGCAAACGACTTGTGTGTGAGCACCTGTAACGCCATAGCATCAGGGATTGCGTATTTGTCCAGGAGAAAAGTCTTGAGCAGTATCAAGTTCGATTCTGACTGCTCATACTTGTGTCCTGAGTTTACCGAAAGCACCTGGGCCGGGTCTTTACGAATGGCAAGCCGGTTCTGCATATACACCGTCCTTTGGAAGGTCTTATTGATGGGTCTGAGTAGCGTTCGGGAGTTCATATTGGAAGGCAAATATCCAGGGATATGTTTGTGGATTTGTGGGTATGTGAGGATGTTTTGGGGTTGTGTTTATGTGGGTCCAATCACTTTTTGAAGTATGTGCGTCGTTTTCTATACTATGAACAGTTTTCAAGACTTTGAAGGTGTGGACGTGGTGAACAAAAGTAACGTCGTAGTATGTTGTTCTATGTGCAATTCTTGGGCAGAGCAACGTGGACTTGTATATTTAAAGAACACACGTTTTGTTCACTTTGCAATAGACTTTTTCAAAGGATGCTATGGGGGATGTTTTAGGTGTTTCGAGAATCTCGAATTTTTCATTCAGAAAAAAATTCCACCCGAGTGCGCTTCTCTGCCTACGCTGAGGACGGGCTGTGTGCAGTACACCAGAGAGGGTATAGGACGTTTTTTGAAATGTATATAACGATATTTAGTCCAGGGTTGTGGCGGGGAGATTATATGGATGCGGTATATTGTTTTCAATGTGGAATTTTGATTGACTTCAAATTGGGTTAGAGTAGGAATGGTTGGGTGAAAAGTTTGGGTAAAATCTTTGGGTGAAAAGTTTGGGTGAGATGTTTGGGTGAGATGTTTGGGTGAGATGTTTTGGTGAGCAAAGTTAGATTATGAATTACACCATAGGACGTCTCATCACATCACTTAGAACAGTGATCAGAATTTAGCCAGTTTGTTTAATTTTACCATGTTCAATTTTATCATGTTCAATTGATATAGTGCAAAAGTAGAGTGAAAAGAACATTCTGAACTGTTTTCGCAAAGTGTTTATGTCTACAAGAGTATTCTCCCTTAAACGTATTACACATCAGTATAGATCAGTCTTAGAACCCGGCTTTTACCGCTGGACTACATCATCAGAGTGAAAATCAATGACGAATCCGTGGTAGATCTTATAAGTGACAAAACAAAAGAGGCACAGAGAGTTCTTTTGCACTTGGTAGTTGAAAATTTGGGCCACCTTTTGGCCCAAAGGATAAGGATCAACTGTTCAAAGTTGGGTTGTTGAACTCTCCAGCAGTTGACGCTACGGTGTAACCAATACAGAGGCAGGAAACCTTGCAGTCTCCTATTTCCTGGAACAAGACCCCTCCAGTCCCCCTCAATATTGATAGATCGGCTTTACAGAATCATGTAGTGTATAACCAGATTAGAGTAATTAGGCATATGGCACACGATGCATATCGTAATAAAGGGGAAAGCGAGGGTCTCGCAGGGCTACACCCGTACACCTGCTTACCCCAGCAGTTTGGACCCCGGCGAAATTTGATCTAAATTGATAGAAGTTTTGTATTTTCTGCCTGAAATAGATTGCTTATGACTTTGAAAGCCTACTAGCTGAATTTGTGACCATAATAGCTTCTGGGTGGTGTAATGCAGCCACTTCAAAGTAGCACGGGGCCACAATAGAAATGGCTGCGCAATATCGTATTAATCTAAGAAGGATCGGTATATAGAACGATAACTTTATGTGGCCTCCGAAAAGCAGATTTAAAAACATTGAAATCTTTCTAAAGGGTGGCGGTGTTGACCGATTGAAGAATATAATCAAACAGGTAGTTTGCGAAGAAACAAATACAGCTAGCTTGGTAAATTTGGCCAACAAACAAGACCAAACAAGACCAAACAAGACCAGACAAGACCAGACAAGACCAGACAAGACCAGACAAGACCAGACAAGACCAGACAAGACCAGACAAGACCAGACAAGACCAGACAAGACCAGACAAGACCAGACAAGACCAGACAAGACCAGACAAGACCAGACAAGACCATACAACCCAAAACTCCCGGCCAAAGTTTACATTTCGGTATATGACTATGAAGATAAATTGAGCTACTCCTAATTATCCTCAAAAAAAGATGATGCCTATAGACATTTGAGGGAGTATTGCGTTTTGATAGTCTTGTAATTTCTCATAAACGGCATTGTTGGCCTCTCACACATAAAGAAACCCAAACGTCCCATATATACAGTAAAGTGTTTTCATGGTATTTGCTTCACTGGAAGTTTACTCTGCTGTATTTAAAAACCAAGAATTAAAACAAGTTGCTCCAGCTCTTAGTCACCCTGCAACTAAGGATGGAGCCTTGTTTAGCCCGAGCTTAAACTCACCCACGAGAAGTGAGTGACTCGCTGTAATAAGGGTGCTTACATTTAAGACGATAACCTAGCTAATGAGCTTCAGCAAAAAAGCCCAACTAACAAAATGTTTTAGCCGCACCTGAATTTCCCTCCATATATGTGTTACAATTGGAACTATGTAATTAGAATACGCATTCTTCCAGTTGGCCGTATCGAATGCTAGCAGTATTTTGTGAGCCCAGAGACCGTCTAAAGAAGAGATAACTGTTTGACAGAAGCTTTAGTTTGATTAAAACTTTGTCGAAGTGTTCGTGATATAATTCTCTGTAGCGATAGATAACAGTAGGCTCAGTAGAAATAGCCAGAAACGTGGTTGGCTCGAGTCTTTGCAGTAACTCACAATAAACTACTATAATAAAACTACCTTTTTCATGCTATATTCTGTTATGTTATATGTTATATGTTATATGTTATATGTTATATGTTATATGTTATATGTTATATGCATGACTACTAATATCCCCAGGAGACTCTGCTCACCAACCAAATGTCTCTGACCCCATTTCATTGGCAACAATTCTTAAGTAGCAGAGCTTATCGAATTCTTCTTCCATTCTTACCACGAGAAACTCCCAATAAAAACAAAGCAAAACAAATACCAAACACCCATGGTTAACCCCGCCTAAATCGTTATATAGGATGTACTGCATCTGCCCCCTCAACTCCATCCAACCGATGCGCGATGCGCGATGCGAAGCCATTTGATTTTCTCTAGATGAGACTCAGGCCACCAATCTTACATTGATTAGGTTGCTCTTTTCACAACAACTACCGACAAATTTAGAGTCAAATAAAAAACAGATATTTAATATATAAAGAATGGATATCTTTAGAATCCTTTCGCGCGGGGCGTCGGTCAAACTGAGCAAAAAGGCCTCTGCAGACTTCTCGCTTCCTCAGCAGCACGAGAAAAAGACCAAATCCATTGAAGAAGAGGTGGAAAAGGAGACGGATTTCTTCCGTACGCACACAAGAAACAGCCGCCCCAGCTCTCAAAGCGGTAGCAATACACGTGAAAATCCACCACAAAAATCTGTCCGGAAAGATGAAGAACACGAGGTCCAACAAGAGAAAGACCACGACGAGAACGTAGACGACGATGCAGAGCATATAGTGATCTCCAACGAGGAAGAAGCCGCCGAATTCCGCAAAAGATGCCGCAGTAAAGTCACCGGCGATGACGTGCCGCTCCCCATTGCGTCTTTCCAGGACCTTGTGTCGCGGTTTGGCTTGAACAAGAGGCTTCGAAGCAATCTTCTTGAAGCGGAATTTGTCGAACCAACCCCCATCCAATGTGAAGCCATCCCCATCAGTCTCCAGCGCCGTGATGTGATAGCATGTGCCCCCACGGGTTCCGGTAAAACGCTCGCGTTCTTGATCCCCATGATCCAGACGCTTTTGCAAGATGCCCCACTCAAAAACTCCGCAGTGCGTGGTCTCATAATAGCACCCACCAACGAATTGGCTCTGCAGATCCACGGCCAGCTCCAGGTGCTCACCAAGGGCCATAAAAACCTTCCGAGCGCCATCTTGTCGCGCCAATTGGCCACGAGGCTCCTGCTGGATATTGTCAATGCTTCTAAATACGCCATCATTGTGTCCACGCCATTAAGACTCATCGATGTGGTCAAAGCTGGCCATGTGGACCTTTCCACAGTGGAAGAACTTGTGATTGACGAGGCCGATCGTTTATTCGACCGTGGTTTCGTTGAACAAACAGATGCCATTTTGGCTGAGTGCACAAACGCAAAATTACGCAAGCTGATCTTTTCTGCCACCATTCCTGCTGGTGTGGAAGAAATGGCCAACTCCATCATGAAGGACCAGGTGAGAATTATCGTGGGACACAAGGAAGCCGCATCCTCAACTATCGACCAGAAATTGGTCTTTACAGGAAGCGAAGAGGGCAAATTGGTGGCCATCCGCCAGATGATTCAGCAGGGTGAATTCAAGCCTCCAATCATCATCTTCTTGCAGTCGATTACGCGTGCAAAGGCATTGTTTCACGAATTGCTATATGATAAGCTCAACGTCGACGTGATCCACGCCGAAAGAACCCCGAAACAGAGAGACGAGGTCATCAAAAGATTCAAGAACGGAGACATATGGGTGCTCATAACCACCGATGTTCTTGCCAGAGGTGTGGATTTCAAGGGTGTAAATCTTGTCATCAACTACGATGTCCCACAGACTGCCCAGGCATACGTTCACAGAATCGGTAGAACTGGAAGAGGTGGAAAAGCAGGAAAAGCCGTCACTTTTTTCACCAAGGAAGATAATTTGGCCGTCAAGCCTATCATTAATGTCATGAAACAGTCCGGCTCCCATGGCTACAGTGATTGGATGGAGAACATGAGCAAGTTGACCTACCACGAGAAAAAACAAATCAGGAGAAAGGAAACCGAGCGGAAACAAATCAGCACAGTTCCAAAGATTGTCAAGCAAAAGAGAAAACAGAGACAAGAGATGATTGACGCTTCGAAAAGAAGGAAGCAGCAGGCGCAACAGGAAGCAAACAATGTCTAAAGGTTGCGGTTTGCTGATAATATATATGTACTTTAATTGTGGAACGCATTTCAAGTGTGTGACGTAATCCGCAATCTACAATCTACACTGTCAAATGTAAACATAAGACCAAACATGAAAGCAAAAAAGACACGTCTAGGATTTATCCGGAAATATATATATATTATGATGCAAGCTGGCACTCGGTCACATCTAGTGGTGCTCGGCGTGGCCCAAGGATGGGTAACCGAAGAAGTTTCTTCTGCCGATGATCTCACCAACAGAGAAGAAAGCTAACCCGTGGATACCGTAAACAGCGGCCTTGGTGAAGGTGGCCTTGTCCAAAGGCAACGAGGCAACCTTCTTTTGGAATGCCTTTTGTTCGGCTGGGCTCTTCAAGAACTTCAACGAAGCCTCGTAAGCCTGCTTGAACTGTGCCAGCGATGGAGGAGCCAAGCCCTCGGCCTTGTAGACGGTCTTTCCAATCTCTGCGCCAACCTTGCCCCAGTATACAGCACAGTTAGCAAGTTGAACGGACTTAGCCACGGTGGTGTTGATAAGGCCTGTGGCCTTGTTGATGATGGCAGACATTCTATGGAGGTGGATGTGGTTCTGGTGGGAGAAGTGCTTGTCTGAGGTGGATTTTCAACCTTGAGAAGTGCGATTTTTCCATCGTCGCACCAACCAATGACATAGCTTGATTTTCGCGAGTGTGCAGGCCGACACGGCCCGTGATCTTGAATTACGCCACGGCCCCAGGCCACAGGTCCCATGACCGAGACCCAAACAGCTTCTTTTAAGAAGAATCCTTCAAAAAACCAGAATTCGATCGTGGGTCTTTGGAAATTGGGCATTTTCTTTGCATACTTTTTTTTTTTCTTTTTATCTCTTTGGCATCATTGAAACATAATTTCGCAACTTCCAGTAATATGAGTACGCACTTTCGTACTTAAGACTGAAACTCCCAAAAGAAGCTGCTGCTTTTTAGTCACACAAAATATATCGACCTGGACTTAGTAAGGCATACCCAATTAAATTGACCGCATATATTCAGGAAAGCAAACTTATAAGGCATGTGGTACGCCATGGCCTAAAGCTGCATTGCGCTGAAGCGGTCAGGCCAAATCATAGGTGCTACCAAGCTCCATCCATAAAGAACGTAGCACACCCAAGAACTGATGATTTTGATCCAACTGGAGAAGTAGGTTCTGCCCACAGGAATGAAGTCGCCGACATTATCCTGGGTGACGTTAATGGTGAGAAGTGTGGAAATGTACTGTGTAGCCAAAAAGAAGATGATATGGAACACGGTGTAGTTGTACTTGACTAGACGGTCGTCGCCCTGGGCGCACAAACGGCTTTCATCGTCGTAAAGATCGAGTTGATTGAGGGCACTTTCGGGCAAAGAGCCCTCGTCTACAGCCTGTTTGATGGCTTCGTAACGCATCTGGTTTCTCTCGCTTGGTTGAGATAAAATAGGCGAAGAAACCACTGTCAGGTGATCTTGCTCGAAGAACGAAGAGTTGGCCGCACGTGTTGTAGTGTATGCCAAAGCAAGAAAGGTGAAAAATGCACCCAAAATGACAGAAAGCGTGCGTGTGCCCTTTGAGCGTACAAGAGGGTTGCAAAGCTTATCGTCAGGCTCCGAAACAACCGCACTAAGCACAAGGTAGGTACAGTAGAATACCACCATCAGCGCCTGGGCCAAACCAGCATTTGGGTTGGACTCCTGCACACTTTGGTTGATGGAGACGCCGGAGATGATAATGGACAAAATCAAGTTGATGGTAATGGCAGCCTGGTTCATGCTACACCCGGTCCCCGCGAAGAATACATACATCACCACGGTCAACACTATGCTGCTCACATACATGGCCATGGTGCCGCCCACAAGAAGCTTTTTCCAGAAGCCTGCGTTGTACTCTTCCTCACCTGTAAGCTCCTCCAACTCGATTTTCTCAAGACATTTCTCTGCCCACGCATGGGCAAAGTCCACCAAAAGAATCAAACCAATGCCAAGGAAAACCGTCGAGAAAATGATGGCAATATGATTGCCATAGAAAACAAAAAAGGTATCAGGAATAGCAAGGAAATTGATCACCAAAAGCGCCACCCAGGCCAAAATCTTCAATTTCCAGCACCCGTTTTGGATCACGTTACGTGGATTATTGGTGGATTTTACGTTCACAAGCAATGCCGCCAACACCAAGTGGATTGCGCCCAAAGCCAAGTTTATTCTGTGCACGGACGTGAAACTGATACACTCCTTGCCGTCAGGCCCACAGCGGTTATTTATAAACCCAAAACTGACTTTTTCGAGCCTGTGGATCACGAACGGCGAAAGCGCAATCCATGAAACCAACGAGTTGACAAGAAGAAGAGCCGCGTACGAGAGCCGCGTCAAAGTAGCCGACTGGAATGTTCCTCCGATGGAAGAGCAAAATGCCGAACACGCTGCCGCTCCAAAACACGATGCAAGCCAACTTGTTCCTGCGAGAGGAATTGATACAAGAGCACCCATATCTGAGGGTTTGTTGGGTTTAATAAAGATGGCGTAGTTTATTTGCCGGTTTTTTCTTGGCTCAGAGAAGTAATTGGTGGAGTTTTAAATAATTCTGGAAATTTCTCGACTGTTCTGGACAAATCAGGTTGCAGTCTGTGGGTTTGGTGTTGTCGAGTAGTGAACTGAAACAGGTATGTCTTTATCAGGAGATGGTTTTGTATGTATCCGTCACAGTGAGATAACCAGAGGGCGGAGGCTGAGGGCTGGGGGCTGGGGGCAGAGGGTGAGAGAGCGAGAGAGGCCGCGACAAAAAAGGCCAGGCGTCTGGGAGACAATCAAAAAAAAAAAAAAAAAAAAAAAAAAACGAAATGAAGAGTAAAACAACTCAAGGGAAATTAAAACAGAGAAGGAAATAAGGAGTTTTTGGAGACATTTACGGGAAAAATTGTTATGTTTCAGACTTGTTTGGACTGTTTGGGCTGTTTGGGCTGTTTGGGCTGTTTGGGCTGCTTCATCTTTGTCTCATTTCCAAACTCTCTGCGTAAGGATTCAGTTTGGACTGGGCCCCATGTATTTTATCCGGGCCTGCGTAATCGTTGTCTCTGACTAGGCCTGGTGCGGATGGGCTACTAATTTGAACCATGACTGTTAATAGCACTCAACACTATTGAGCGAAGATACGAATACCGAAGAAAAAAAGGTATCCTGATTAGAAATTATCTTTTTATTTTTATTTTTATTTTTATTTTTATTTTTATTTTTATGTTTGTCAATGTCGGTTTATTATTCTTGATTCTATGTGGTGACCATCTCTTTGATTTCTTCGGAAGTGATTCTACTTCCCTGCCCTAATTATCACCCCTTATACTCACACCACCGGTTTTCAAACACACCTAAAGATTTCTAGTGACATAATATTGATGCAAGAACCACCCAGCTAATTCCAATTCTTCTCTTCAAAATACTTCTTAATTTTGGCGCGCCTCGGGTCGTTTATTAGTAATTTGAGCATATTATAAGGTTACTATACATCACTAATAACGCTTTGTGGTTATTTTTTTTTTTTTTTTTGGGGCAGGTGTGACAAGCAGAATCTTGTATGGGTGTAATCTTCTTTATCTATTATTTAGTTGTATATTGTAGCCACGTTGTTCGTCTTCTAAAATGGCACCAACTTCAAAGAATCCCGAGAAAGCCCACACAAAGGATCACAGTTTAGCTTTTTATCAGTTTCCATCTTTTAACGACCTTGCTGAAGTGGCCCAAAGAATCGCTAAGGCATTCATCAAATTCGAATCTCTTTTGAGAAGACTTCGTTCGCAAAATCCTTGACTTCTTTCCGACCAAGTAGGAAAAACGCCTTCCAAAGACACCGGCGCTTCTTCACTGTGAACGATCATCCCTCTTTTAGAATTTACCCGCTTCCTAAACTTAGGGCCAAGAGCTGGTGCTCTTAGTAGGAATTACTAAAGTATTATAAAGGAAAATAGTCATACTAGGCAATAATATCAGACAACTATCCTCACCTGAAAATAGAAATTGGCTTTAAAATCAAATGAAGTTTATGTGCCCTATCAACACTGGCCTGTTGTGGAGGACCTAAATTCACTGCTTTCCTTTGAACCACTTGATAGAGGAACGAAATTTGGGGCTGTTGGTTGAGCTTTAGGTTTCCCGTATATTTAGGATTTTACAGAAACGTAACCGGTAAGATGGCGATGAAAATTCCGAAAGCCCAAAGCTTGTCGAGTGTATGGGAGCGTATTCATTCATTGAAAAGTGCTCTCCAATAATATTCGGGTGAGTTTTTTCTTCACTAAATTTGATTCCCATTATCAAGTTAAAACCACAAACGCAAGCATGAAAACGGTCATCTAGAATAGTACGGTAATTGAAGGCAGTATTTCCAATAATTACGATAAGTCCTAATTTGGGAGTAAGTATCTGTATGATTCTAATCTTACTAGTATAAGTATGAAGGTTTGAGTAATTAGTAGTTGGTGTTTTGACATTATTTTGGGCTTACAAGTCTGCTGAAGTTTACTTCTATCAATGAATCAGCCCATACTAGTTTAATATAGGGACCGGGCAGTATCTTACGCGAGTATGGATGTCAAATATTTGCATATAATTAGGTAAATTCCTGGTCTATGTCTTCTTTCTCTTCGGTATCGGGGGCTAATTGTTGACTTGCCAAAATTTTACTCGTGGAGGGACTTAATCAATTGTGTTTCTTCATTGCTATCCCACCAACTCTCGAGAATAACAACTCCACGAGCACACAAAGGGACTCCGGTGCCTGGCCAGTCCAGAAGAGAATTTTCAGTTCCTTAGCGTCAAGTTTATAAGCGCAAAATTCAAATGTTAAAGAATGGAAGCCCTTTGTCGAGACCGCGTCTTCAAGGGCCATTCAATATCGAATATGCGTCAAAGTACATGACACTCCCAGCCCAAGCTGTGTTTCATTTGTCACAGAAGGAAGAATTAAAGAAAAACGAAGTTAATAATGGAAATCATTTTGTTTCCACCAAAATTAACTACCCATAAAAGTTTTACTTTGCCCTGCAAATAAAAAGTAGTAGCTATTAGTATAATTATCAGAATTGTTACCTGGCCCGATAGAAGTAGTAGATATCCTGGAGTAATTCTGAAGTAATTCTGTAGTAAATATGGATTAATTCTGAAGTAATTCTGTAGTAATTCTGTAATAATTCTGTAGTAATTCTGTAATAATTCTTTAGTAATTCTGTAATAATTCTGTAGTAATTCTGTAATAATTACTTTTAACTAATTGCTCACTTCACTGATAGGAGGCGCACTAACATCGCACAGCATTGGTGGTGTGGTCCCATTGAGTTGGAAGTGGCTGCAATGTACAATGGCAAAAGCAAATATGGCCCAAATTAGGGACATTGCATTTCCAAAGTGCGATTAAATCTAGTTCCCTCAGAACAAGTCACAAAACCATCGATTTTGTTCGAAATTCGCCGGGGTCCAAACTGATGGGGTCACCCGGTGTACGGGTGTTTCCTCCGATTGTGGGAATTTCCTCTTCTTAACGACCGACTCCGTGATACCGGCAGGTTACTTTATACTTGGCCTATTCCACCCATGAGGCATATGTCCAAAAAAGGACACCCATAAGTACAATAAAGGAAAATCAGCAAGCTTGAAATGTTTTTTTTTCCGGAATTACTGATTTTGCGTGTGTAATTTCCGTGTTTCCGCTAAAGTTCCACTGAAGTGACTCAACAGTGGTTCATGTGTAAACGGGTTAGGGCCATCACGCTGGACGTCATCAGCAGGCGTGGATGCAATCAGGGTTTTGTATTTGATTTGTAGAATTCGAAAAGTTTGCCTCTCGTTTTTTTTTCTTTCTCTTTCTCTTTCTCTTCTTTTCTCCTCCTTTGTTGCACGAAATTATTGTTATCCACACACAACATACGCCATGATGTGTCTTCGGCCCTGTCTTCGGCCCTGTCTTCGGCCCTGTCTTCGGCCCTGTCTTCGGCCTGGGCCGAGTTCGTGGGTGCGGTGCTTACCAGTACAGTGCGGACTGCGGAAAAAGTATCCGGTGTTCCACCAATCCCCACCATTACGCCTAAGACACACAAAAACAAGCACACAACGATCAAAACACAGATGCAATGAAGATAAAACACTCACGGCGCACCCGCTATTTGAAATCCCCAGAGACATTATCTTTGATAACGAAAAACCATAACGAAAAGCCTTGAAACCAACTAGATTCGGGTATGGCGTGGTTATATTGAATCCCCGGACCCAGGACCAGACCCGTACACCACGCCAATCGAGCATCTCATCTCCAATCACCCATACCACCAAGCACTCCTCATAGGACGTCAATCAACCCCACATATGTCTTTCAGAAAAAGAAATGAACCCCTTCTGGGTCCTCGTGGAGTTCCGGGAACACCTCAACCTAGCCCCATGAATTCCAGGGTTCCGCTAGATCGTGCAGTTCTCAATGCAAGAGGACCCATTCCTGGGGGTGGAGTCGGTGGCCGGATTCCACCGGGAATAAACAGAATAGGTCCAAATATCCCAGCACAAACTAATGTCACGGCCACAAAAGAAGAACTACCAAATGCGGTTCCTTCGCTTGGCGTGAGACCATCTTCCGTGTCGTCGCAACCCACAGTATCAACGGGATGTGCGGACTTGGACAAAATCTTGGTCCACCTGGGCCTCCCGCTCTCCAACTCTCTTCTCGTGGAGGAATCGGGGACAACTGACTTTGCGTCTGTGCTTGTACGGGGGTTTGCCGCCCAGGGTGTTGTCCATAATAGAATCGAGAAGAATCACCTCACTTGTCACGTGATAGTGGTTGGTCCGCCGGCTTCGTGGGCTAAGGACTTACCTGGCGAGTACAAGGGTACTTCTAAGGAACAGAAAAAGGCCAAGATCGCCCGTGATTCTTCTCAGGTCAGCGTGGCCAACATGGCCGAAAGAGACTTGAAGATCGCATGGCGGTATGGTCTCAACCACAACGCGCCAAAAAAAGGACCCGCGGACGACCACGATTCTGCGGGCAATGAATCCGCTTATGAAAACTATGTCACGCAGTTCGACATCACCCAGCGCTTGGTTCCTGGCGCAAGTGCGCAAGACATCACCTTTGTTCCAGTAGGCCCGTCTTATGCAGCAGTGGTGAGTCAGGTGGCGAAAATCGCTCAATTCCACGCAAACAACAAAAAAGTCGTCCGCATTGTTGTGCCTGGTTTCCTCAACCCCTCGATATACCCTCCCCAATGTTCTGCTCCGACCTTTGTTGTTCCTTTTGTTCATAGTCTTCGCGGTCTTCTTTCAAAACTTCCGTCTGCCGTACTCATGATGTCGCTCGCTCTTGACTTGTATCCCCGTGATGGTCTAGTTACCAAGATGATCGAAACACTCGTGGATGGGGTTGTGCACTTGCAACCATTCAATCCAGACATGGCAGCATTAATTGAACGCGCGTATAAGAACGAGCCGGCTAAGATCCAACAGGGTCTAGTCAACATCATCAAGGTGCCGATGCTTTCTGAAAGAGGAATGATGATGGTGACAAACGGAGAGTATGCCTTCAAGAATGGCCGCAAGAAGTTCGAGATCGACGAGTGGGGAATTCCTGTAGAAGATGCGGAGGAGCCCAGCCAGACGAAACAAAACATCGATTTTTAGGTGTTCGGCGGCCCCCAATCTTCTTTTTGGCTGCTCTATTTTCGATAAATATTTCTGGACACGCATTTTTGGCTGCTCACTTTTGGGATTCCTCCTGGAGAGCAGCCACTGTGCGTTTCAACAGCAGAATCTCCGCCAAAATGGTTCGCTGCGTTTCCTTTACGTCTCGCAACGAAACAGCCGTTTGCATGAGAGTGTTCGAGATCCGCTCAAGGGTTTGGGTAAGATCGGGGGAGGTTTCTGTGGAGGTGACAATTTCAGATGTTTGATCCGGTTCGTGGTAGGCAAATCTGGTTTTTTTCGGGCTTCTTTCCGGCAGAGAATTGTTGATTTCCGGGTTTTTTGGTCGATGTCGTTTTTCGGAGGACACCCTATCAGACCCCGTATCGAACACTTTATCGGAAGACGCACGTATGGGGTCCAGAGACATTCCTGATGCCAGTTTTGAAATCCTAGTTTCGAGTTCTTGTATGCGCAATCTTCGTTCGGGGGATCCGGACTGGCGCACCGAAGATACGCCAATCGACCGAGCTGGTGAAAGTGGGCGTCTGGCTCCGTTTGTGGCTCCGTTTGTGGCCCCATTTATGGCTCCCACTGGGCCTTTGCCCAAATTCAGTCCCTCATGGCGAAGAAGGGGTAAATTTGCAAGTTTCGGAGCAAATCCGCCGCCACTTCTTTCCACGGTTCTTGTTGGTATCATCGGAGACCGAAGAATAGTGCTTTTCTTGTTCAGTGGTTTCCCATGGTTCATGTTTTGAAAGCAAAAGTTATGTGGTGACCCAGGACAATGGACGTGATCCACACACTAAGGCCATTGCTGGTGCACTGCAAGATATCATGTGATGTGGTACATGGATGCAGGAAAACGCGTAATGGAATCGGGCGACGCGAAAGATGCACTGACCCTGAGCCTTGGCCTTGGAGCTCCTAGATTGGATAGTGTCCAAGTTTTGAATTTGGGGCTGAAGATTTGTGTCCCAACAATGTCAAAACAGGACAAACTACAAGTGAAAGAACAATTACAAGAAGAAAAAAGTAGAACTTCTCAAACCAAACATAAAATTATCTTCATAAGCAAAAAAGTTATCTTCTTAAACAAAAAGGTGACCTCCCTCAAAATACCAACCACGCTGCGACGCATTTTTCATGTCGAGACCTGCATGCATCCAGCACTTCGCTTTTTTTTATCCCAAAACGGAATAGTGATTACGCGCGTCCCAGCAAAAAAACTCCTCGAATCTTTTCTTCCCCTTCGCCTCGTTTTTCTTCCTACTCCACTACTTTCCACGAAAAGCGCCATATCTTCGTTTCTTGTTGTTTTTTGTTGTGCTATTCTGTATTTTCCTTGAATTTTCAAACTTAAAGCCAAGGAAATCCCCCAACGACAAATCTCGTCCAATCTCGTCCAATCTCACCCCTTTTTTCGACGATTTTCCTTCTCCTACAACACCCGCCATAAAATGTCGCTGTCTCCAGTAAGAAGCCTGGCTCAGGACACAGAGCCAAGCAACGAGCACTCATCCAACTCACAGTCACAGTCGCAGTCACAGTCGCAAACGGCTGTTCCTTCGTCGCCGCTTCTTTTCTTGTCGAGCTCTTCCAATCCGGGATCTGATATCCGGCCCCCTTCTCAGCGCCGTGAAGTATCCTCGCCCCTTAACTATACGTCCTCCAGCAGACATGCTACCTCGGAACTCGGGTCTTCGGCGCGCGGGAGATCCGACGGGGTAAGCTCGGACTTGGGCCGCATTGTGCGCAGGCCGGTGCGGTCGGATTTGAACGCAGATGTTCTGTCGACGCCTCGCCACAGGCGGATGTTCGATGACCGGGTGCCGTCGTCGTCGCTTGGCGTGCTGGGAATGCCGCTGCTGGACGGGTCTCAGCCGCAGTCGGATGCATACGACCAGGGCGAATCGGTGCGTGTCATCTGGGGAACCAATGTGTCGATCCAGCACGTGGCCAACGCATTCAGAGACTTCTTGATGCTGTTCAAAATGAAGTACCGTAAGCTTCTCGACAACCAGGCCGTCGAACCCGAGGACCTGGAATTGTACTACGTGGGCCAGTTGAATGCCATGAAGGACCTTGGTACTACCAACTTGAACTTGGATGCAGCTAACTTGCTTGCGTATGCGGGCACGCGTAAGTTGTACTACCAGCTTATCAACTACCCACAAGAAGTCGTCCCCATCATGGACCAAGCCGTCAAAGACTGTCTTGTGTCGCTCTTCTCCGACCCGGCTACCGTGCAAATCGACGATATTGAGACCGGTCTCTACCAGGTGCGTCCATACAACCTCAACGCTGTGCGCAGAGGCATGCGCGAGTTGAATCCGAACGACATAGATAAGTTGGTCAGCGTTAAGGGTCTTGTGTTGCGTGCAAGTGCAATTGTCCCCGATATGAAACTGGCTTTCTTCAAATGTAGTGCCTGCGACCATACTATGATCGTGGAAATTGACCGTGGAATCATCTCCGAGCCCACAAAGTGCCCCAGACTCGTCTGTTCGCAAACAAACACCATGAGCATCATCCACAACCGTTCCGTATTTTCCGATAAGCAGGTCATCAAGTTGCAGGAGACCCCGGATTTAGTTCCTGATGGACAAACGCCCCATTCCATCAATTTATGTGTCTATGATGAAATGGTCGATACTTGTAGGGCAGGTGACCGAATCGAAGTGTGTGGTGTCTTCAGGTCGTTACCGGTTAGAGTCAATGCCCGCCAGCGTGCTTTGAAAAACTTGTATAAAACCTACTTGGACGTGGTGCACATCCGCAAGATCGACGCCAAGAGGCTCGCGGCTGACGCTTCGACCCTCCAGCAGCAGGCTACCGAGACTCACGAGGTTGAGCAGGTCCGTAAGTTGACCGCCGAAGATGTTGCTAGAGTAAAGGAGATCTCTCAGCGTGATGATTTATATGAGTTGTTGGCCCGTTCATTGGCCCCATCTATTTATGAGATGGACGATGTTAAAAAGGGTATCTTGCTTCAGTTGTTTGGTGGAACTAACAAGCAGTTCCGTAAAGGTGGAAGGTACAGGGGTGACGTGAACATCTTGCTTTGTGGTGATCCTTCCACGTCGAAGTCTCAAATCTTACAGTATGTGCACAAGATTGCCCCTAGAGGTATTTACACTTCCGGTAAAGGTTCTTCGGCGGTTGGTTTGACTGCCTACATTACGCGAGATGTAGACACAAAACAACTAGTTTTGGAGTCAGGAGCTTTGGTTCTCTCCGATGGAGGTGTGTGTTGTATTGATGAATTCGATAAAATGAGCGACACCACAAGGTCCGTGTTGCACGAAGTCATGGAGCAGCAAACAATTTCTATTGCTAAGGCTGGAATCATCACCACCCTTAATGCCAGAACATCTATCTTAGCCTCGGCAAACCCTATAAACTCACGTTATGACCCTAATTTGCCAGTGACCTCCAACATCGACTTGCCTCCTCCGTTGTTGTCTCGTTTTGATCTCGTGTACTTGATTCTCGATAGAGTTAATGAGTCTATGGACCGTCAGTTGGCAGCCCACATCACTGACATGTACTTAGAAGATGTTCCAAACACAGTCTCTGCGCATCTGATCTTGCCGGTGAATGACTTAAGCATGTACATCCAGTACGCCAAGGAAAACTGCAACCCAGTTATCACAAACGAAAGTAAGAGCGAGTTGGTCAGGGCATACGTGGAAATGAGAAATCTTGGAGACGACACGCGTTCTTCGGAAAAGAGAATCACCGCCACCACTAGACAACTCGAGTCCATGATTAGATTATCTGAGGCACACGCCAAAATGCGGTTAAGTCCATATGTGGAGCTCATCGACGTCAAAGAAGCTGTGCGGTTGATTAAGTCGGCAATCAAGGATTACGCCACCGACCCAAAGACCGGTAGAATTGACATGGATATTGTACAAACGGGTACCACATCCGCGCAGAGAAGAATGCGTGAGGCTTTAGACACTCAGGTCTTGTCTGTTCTCGGAAATGGAAGCAGTATGCGGTTTAACGAATTGGCTACTGCAATCAATGAACAGCTGAGTATCAGAGTGGAGAATCTGGAGCTTCTTGATAGCTTGCGCAGATTGGGCGACGAAGGAAAAGTGCAAGAGTCGGGCGACTCCCACCGTAAATCCTACAAGAAGGTGGCACTCATCTAAATGTTTTTTTTTTTTGTTCTTGGGGATTTTGGTTAACTGTATTATTGAATAAGATTAATGAGTGTATAATGTATGTGCTGATTCATTAGTGGCTTTCTCAATCGTATGTTTGGTCGAGTATTCCACCGCAAACTTGTGTTAAACCAAAAAGAAAAAAAAAAAAAAGATATTCTACTAGATGGTCCAGGTTTAAATCTATAGGAAATCTGCACTCTTTCTCGGCTCCAGTGGGGCGACTGGGGCAGCGATTGAATCCACCGACGAGTTCTCGTATTCCGCAGTGGCATCCGAATCAGAAAAGGAAAAGTGTTCGTCTTCCGCCATCTTCAAAAATGACTCGAATTGTTCGTCTAAATGCAACTCAGTGAGAGAGCTATATTTGTTTCTGGTCAAAGAATTGGCAAGTTTTATCTCCGCGGCAATATCCACGGGTTCTTTGCGCCGGATTCTTTCGGTGGCACTTTGTATTACACCGAACTTGGCTTCATATGCTGCCCGTAGAGATTCAAGCTCTTTTCTGTTTTTGGTGGCCTCCACTGCAGCGGAACCCAACACGAGGGTGAGGAAAAGCGACTTGAAAACGGGTGTATAGAATAGGTCGCGCACACTGGTGGTCTTTTTCACCTTCACGGACGAATATACAGTGGAGTAGAGACGACGAGAAGAGAATGATCTGAGCATTAGTGGGTGGCTTTCGGTGTGTATATTTTTGTGTGGTTTGGACGTTTTTGATTCTGTGTGTCTTTTATGTTTCAAAGGTTCGACGAGTTTTTAACGGTCTCCTCGAGTGCTGTTCTGGAACTGGGGTTCTGGTGCGGGAAGTGTTGATTTGACCAGGGCGCAAGTCACGTGTCACGCATAGGTCAGAGTTCGAGTTGGCAGCAGCCTCAACAATTACTTAGCGATCATAAAATGGCGGTGATTAACCAAAAGGAGTACCTTTCGTGCCCTAATGATTGTTATTTTAGCCAGTCGAACGTGATGTTCCGGGAAACTTGGCAGAATGTGGCAAAACAGTAAGTAATATTCCAGGGACATCCAAAATGCGAATGCTCGCAGTGAAGAAACGCACCACACCCATGTGTAATAATTGTAAAACAAGCCAATTCGAAGGACAAAGAGGATGCGGAGATATTTTTGAAAAGAACAACAAGATCATTTTAAAGCTTTCAACACCAAGGAGAGGTATGCGGATGCCCATGGGTAGCAATTAGTATCTCCCGATTCGAATATCAATCCACACTCGCGTTGGCTACCTTGGGAGATGAAGATTCTAGACTGAAACTCCACAATAAAATTCCGGAATACTTTCGTTGCGGCTTGGTAGTCTTTGTGACTGGTGATCTATCGAATAGTACTCTTGCCGGCGGAGAACATAAATACACCGAAAGCCAGAACTTGAAACCCCCTTGAAACGGAAACCCTTAGTCGTTGACATCACTAGTTGTACTTCAGGCACGCCTTCGCGATGTTCTTTGACACTTGAATGCATAGTTGCAAAAATGAGTAGATTTGTTCACGAACCAAATTGCATCGGTATCCAACCTCATGTTCAAACGTTTGATCCATAGTACAGTTTACCTGCCCTGCCCCATGAGACCTCTCACAATTGAATTGGTGAATCGACTACATTTGAAAAGTAGCAATGGCAACAAGCCTCAACATCCTCCGGTCTCGTATCAAGTATATTCCCGCACAAATTGCATTATGCGGGCCAAAACCAAATCATCTCGTGCATACCATTCGTTGTTCTTTTCTGTAAACGCGTACCTTATGCTGAGCTTATCGATGATCAAACGGATCTGGGGTGCGTTCTCAAGTAGCATCCACTCGTTCATCGACATAATATACCAAAAGCTGCTCTTGCGGAATCGAGTTAGGCCCTTGACTGCAGTATCGTTGAAAGGGGCCAACTTGGCTTCGTTCACGTAAAAACCCTGCTCACAAGCACTAGGTTGTACGGGTACTACACCTTTCTCAAACACATCGTCGATGATATCCTTGCGGCCCGTGGGAACAAAGAAACTGTGTCTCTTCACAAAGCCAAGTCTTTCGTATAAAATGGCGCGTGTGGCCTGGGGTCCGCGTCCGGTAACTGCTAGGTGAGACTCGATCTCATGTTCAGCTTTCATGAAGTAGTCCTCGATGAGATCACTCCACCACCACGGAATGTTGAACATCATGCTCATGTTGAGAAGCAACTCGGCAACCACCAAATAGCTGCGCACAGCGTATGTTTTGACGTTGAGCCGCAGCTTGTATGTGTATGAGAGGTTGTCCACATATGGCTCAATGATATCGTGGCGGATTTTGCGGAGAGTATTTTTGTCTGGCTTTTGAGGGAGCGTGTCGGATGCTAATGGCTGGGTCTGCGCAAGCAAAAGCGACACAATACACATTTCTTGTGTTGACGCCACATACGCCCAGGCCTTGTCGTTGGTGTAATCTTTCTTGATGAGGTCATAAGTGGAGTAGGCATACTTGAAGTCCTTGAGCATAAGTGACCAGTCAGCTAGTTTGCGGATGATTTGCTCGGGTGCCGACCGGTGATAAAAGTTCCCAACGTGGTCATACACACCGGGTGTGGTGGATTGCAGGGAGTTTTCACTGGAGCTGTTGGAATTGTTGAACAACTTCCTCGATACAGAGAAAAAGCGGCCTGTGATGGATTTCTTAGGGGCTAAAACGGCATCATCCCACGTTCTGATCTTGCGCTCCATGTGCGCAATCAAACTACGCGAAACAAACTCATAAATTTTCAATCGGATAGTTGCATCAAGAGATTTTGGAACGCGTAATCCGTTGCCATCTTCAGATTGGGCCAATTGAAGAGTAATATTCTGGAGCTCTTGGTCGATAGTGGCGTCTTCGAGTTCGGGCATCATACAGTAATCGCTTGGGGTTGCATTTGGCCCATTCACCGGCACTGTGGTAGAGGAAAGCGAGAGGTCGTTACGGAGAGCTGCCTGGAATTTATGGATGTCCGATTCGGGGACGCTGGAGGGGTTGAAAAGAACGAAAATATGAACCAAAACGTCCGAGATCTGGAAATACTTGGGGAACTTGAAGTTGCGGAACTCCACCACCATGCGCCGGATATCATCCAACGAGTCTGTGTCAAAATCGACAATGAAAATATGGGCCACAGGGTGGTTTAGCGTATCGAACAGGACCACGCGATTGGAGGTGATGATCTTGCGGAACATGCTCAAATATAGGCTATGTGGGGGCAGATCTGCCAGGGGCCCCACCTGCTGTGAGAAGCTCCGCATAAGAAGCTCCAAAGAAGAAATGCTGAAAAGTGATGTGAGCTTGTCTTCAGACGGATTATGCACGGTGAGAAGTTCTGGCAACGGCGGCTCGAAACGCACGGGAAACAGCGCGTAGTTGCGTGTGATCAACAGGGTGTTTGTGATGCGGTAGGCCTGGTTGGCCGTTCCGTACTTTGCGGTGTTTCCATATGGTTTAAGCACCAGAAGCGCAGATATCAGTGTGTTGGAGCATATGCGCTGGAACACGATATCGGCATTATGACTTGATTGCACCGACACAAGCGGCAGGTACGCGTGCTGGAGCAAAAGTTGTCTTACACCGGAGAAGTCTGCAGCGGAAGACATGGTGCTACTTTTGGCGGTACTTTGGTGGTACTTTGGTGGTACTTTGGTGGTACTTTGGTGGTATTTTGGTGGGTGTGGATTTATTAATCTATGGTGAATTTGGGTGGGCCGAGGATGTCGAGCAACACCAATCTGGGGCCAGCCGCATAGTTAAGAGACGGGGCGAGAATGTGTGCGCGAGAATGCCCAGAGAAAACACTAGAAAGAGAATATGGTATTTACAGGTTTTGAAGAGTGGGGAATTCTTTGTCAAAGCCAATGGATGTGAACAAAAAACTTTCTCTTTGGAAATTATTGGAAAAAAAAATAATAATTGTGGCGCAAATTTATTGGTGTGGACTTTATTGGTGTGGACTTTATTGGTGTGGACTTTATTGGTGGGGACTTTATTGGTGGGGACTTTATTGTCTAAATCGTCTAAATTGATCGGGGGATTAATTGTCGAAATAGATAAGGAATATGAATATCGTGTGAAATTAATTGAGCTTTAGTATTGCGTTTCTATTCAGTTGTTTTCTTAATATACAAATATGGGTAATACTGTCAAATTTACTTTTTATGGGCATGCCCAATCGGAATAATGGGTAGTGTAATGGAACTTAGTAATGTGGTATATTTTATGTTAATGATGTCCTTTAGCGATGAATCTCAAGTACTGGTGGTACTATCTTTGGCTCTATTAATACTATTCGGATGTGAACCAATTCACGCTCAAATATTAATGACCCGTGGTAGTTTGCTATTTGCAAATTTCACAACAATATTATTTTATGTTGACGGATCTACCCCTAGGTTTTGTATTCCACATAACCTTAACCCTTGAAAGTATACCTCGTTATCTGCTTCATGCTGAGGCCCTCATAGGCATGTTTGGACCTACACCCCTTTGTTCGGCAATGACTTCCCTGGCTTCTCTTGATATTCTTTGGTTTTCGCTTTGGACAAACTTTGCCTGAGTTTGCCACCTTGGAAGGGTAAGGCTGGACATTATTTTGAACCCCTCAAATACTCCAAAAAGCCCAAGAGCTCCAAATTTTTATGCATCCATTGGTACTTCTACTTAAGAGAAAAAACCCCCAAAAACACACCAGTGCCAGATATATTAATGTGCTTCTAATAGTAATCGTTAAGTAGAAGCAAATAGTCGGTATATACTGGCTGAAAAGGTAGTATAAATTTGAGCCGGGAAAGCGAGAAGATTCATAAGAGTAGAATCAGGCCAAATCAAGGGGTTCTTTTGTGAAACAAACCCCTTCATTTGTGATAATCATTTCGAAGATAAGCCCCTGAGAGACACGCTCTTTCAGGGGTAACTTAAGCAGAGATAAGGCTCCCAGATAAGCATTTCGGAGATAAGTCCCTCTGTGATAATCATTCCAAGATAAATTAGTCAGGGTTAAATTAGTCAGGGGTAGTCCCCTTAGGAATACCCCTTATCGCTCGTCGTCTTCGTTCTACGCTTGATCTACCTAACAACCAGTTCTCATGGCAAGCTTAGGTTAGAAGACAAAAAACTCTCCAACTCATCAAAGAGGATTGAATTTACCCCGTGGTTCTACTAAACTTTCATCTGCCACGGCCTGGTTCCAGAAATTAGAGGATCCATTCATAGCTTCAGATGATCTTGATAATGATTCTTCCTAAGGTTCAAGTAGAAAGACCCAAGTGGTTACCACTATACCAAGATATCAGACCACACTTCAAAGAAATCTCCGTACGAGGACATATTCTTGACGGGCTTGTATCAGAAAAAGAATTCTTTTGCATAAAATAAATGACAATTCGGCATTTTTTCCAACAATTGTTGATTAGCTGCTGGGGCAAAGTTGGATTATGATGGGGCTATGATGGGTTATGATCATAACCATGCATACTGCACCACGGAGTCGATCGTTATAAAGAGGGAAGGGACCCAATCGGTGTTCTACACCCGTACACCCGCTTACCCCAGCAGTTTGGAGCCCGGCGAAATTTGATCAAAATTGACAATGTTTCGAAGTTTTTTGGAAGAAATACATTTTTTCGCACTTGGAAAACTCCTTAAACAAAATTTGACCCATATTTACTTCTGGGTAGTTCATTGCAGCCACTTCAAACTGACATAGGGCCACAGAATGGCTGCGCGATATTAGAGCTCCTCTGCGATTTCCGTCTTAATCTCAGAAAAATCGCTTAGTATAACGATATTTTCATTTTTGTTACTATTGCCTCCGTTAAGCGGATTTGAAGAAATCTACTCCGCTTTACCGCCATGGCTGTCATGATTAATTCTCTTGGTGAACTCCGAATACTGGCAAAGAGCTTGGGAATCTTATTTGTTATGAATGAAGAGCAGAATCAACCGTTGGAGAAAGTTCCTGAAAAAACTAATACACAGCACCAGCAGTTTTTGATTTCAAACAAGGTGTTCCTGAAAGATCAAGAAACGTTGCAAGTACTCCAAACACTTTGACCTTATGTGTCTCCGGGTTTGCTAGTTCAAAAAGGAAAATCTCAGTGTGCTGCAATCGTAAGGTGCTGCAATCGTAAGGTGCTGCAATGGTAAGGTGCTGCAATGGTAAGGTGCTGCAATGGTAAGGTGCTGCAATGGTAAGGTGCTGCAATGGTAAGGTGCTACCGCAAGGCTTACACTTAGTCGCTATATATCAACAGTGATAAGTGGTACACTCACACGCAAACCATCAGGCCAAAGATTACCTCTACATTGTAGAAATAAGATGATATTGGATGATTCTTAACTTTTCTCTTTTGAACAATATACCCCTAGAAGTCTGAAGCTTTATGGTTTAGAATTTACCACAAAGCAAACACAAGTAGTAGTATGTATTGGGTGCGAAATATTGTGTATTATTGTAACTGGACCACTATTATGGCTCTTGCAATATTTTTTTAATTTTAAAGACCCCTCCATGCTAATCATTCTTGGAAGAGCCCCACCAGCCCAAGTTTTTCAGCAGCTTGTTATAATTCTATCTCGTAAAATCTACATAGTGATGGATATTCTGAAGCCATATTTCTGGGTTGCTGGATGACCGAGCACTAATAACACTCTGAATCATACACCCTAGGCACCAGCGCAGAATACAAACAGCAGTGAGGTACTTCAAGGGGTTTAAATCCCATTTATTAATATAAGTGTGAGATTCTAAGCTGCTGACCATTGGTATTCGGAGTAAAACCTTTTTTTTTTTTTTAACTTTTTTTTTTTTTTTTTTTTGGAAGGTTTCCCTTATTGGTGAATGAGAAATGGTAATGCCGATCCAGGGGTTTGATCATTTGTGACAAACAAGATGACCAGTATTAATAAACGAGATCAAGAAAAATTGAATTTTTTTTGTAAAAGAGACTCCCAAAATCGAGGTTTGGCTTTATCCTTCACCTCCTTACACTTTGAATTCACATAGAACTTGCTTTTGTTATTGATGTCTGGAAAGTGTGCGAATAGTTTAATCTGAATGTTTTCAAAGATTCACGGTTCACCTTTCCAACATGAACGGTTGACATTAAACGCGATAAGCTTCAGTCTTAATATTAAACCTATAAGCTTTAACCTTAATATAAAACCCATAAGCTTCAGCCTTAATATAAAACCTATAAGCTTCAGCCTTAATATTAAACCTATAAGCTTTAACCTTAATATAAAACCTATAAGCTTCAGTCTTAATATTAAACCTATAAGCTTCAACCTCCTTATAAAACCCATAAGCTTCCTCCTTCACTCGCAAATTTGGAACGAGTTCACCTCTTCATAGAACGGCAATGTATTGAGGTATGTTATGGTGAGCAAGACACATCAAAACGCGTAGAACAAATGTACTAATAGCAGAACATGATTATTTAAGGGCTTAGAAAGACAAGAAAGAAGCCAGTTCTGCAAGACTATACACCATTTACTTTCTTGCAAGTTTTTTTTCAGCAGCTTTAACGGTTCCTTAGAGGATATTCCCTTCGTTTTGTTGAAGGCTGATTCATTACCGTGTCCCCACCACGACCAACTCCCCAATTCGAGAATAAGCATGTGTCCCGGGTCCCAATCAGCGAATTAATTGCATAAACACTTTTGGAAAGGGGCTCTAGAGATGAAAATAAAAGCATTTTCTGCACAAAAGAAAACAAAAGTTCCTCCTCCTATACACTTGCACGTGTACCAAGAAAAAAGAGGAAATTTCGGTTACGGCCACACCACGAAGAAAACACTGTTTCCCGTCCGATCAACGTTAGTTAACCTTCGTAGGGCTGCACTGAGTAGTGTAGTGGGAGACCATATGCGAAATTGCAGTGCTGTAATCTTTTTATTTTTGTTTTTGAAGTTTTCCAATAATCTTACAACTAAACATCTTTGGAGTTGGTTTCCTAATCTTTGGTGGTGGGGTGCTCCGGTGCCTGGGTGCGACTTATTAAGCTTGTGTGTAATGTGGAAAGCAACGCGAAGTGAGATGACACGCCAAACTAAACAACAAAGACACCACCAAAAAATCCCTTCCCTTTTTTTCTCTGCACTGGAATGTCTTGAATAAACATATACACATTACAAAAGTTTCTTCAACTTCCATATAAGCCAAGTCCTGTACGACTAAATCTATAAAAACACCAAAGGCATCCAGAATACACCGCTCCGGCACACACTCGCAAACCCTTGAGGATATCTTCTTAGATTACACCAAGAGGCAGGCAATGCTAGATGCAGAGGCAGTGTCTGCGACAATTTGATACTTTTTTGAAAGTGGCCCATATGCACCTACTTTCCTGTATAACTTTATTTGCAGTCTGGGAAGGCTAATCCTTCTTCTTTTGCAATTCCGGATGGCAATATGAAGGTCGTACATAATTGGAATATCCAGACCATACTTTTTAGGTGATATCCGAGTACACACTGAGAAACGCTTTCTTAGGTAAGAAGTATTATTGCAGTGATTCTTACCATCAAAAAAGCTTAAAATTAATCTGGAGTGCAACTATATCCAACTTTGATTCAGAAGAAGGCACAATTGAAGCGGGGGGATATTATATTTTGGCTAAGTCTCGAGCCTCTTGTAAGCACAATCCGTAACAACAAACCAAGCAAGACGATTTTGATTTCGTTTGAAAAACATCAATACTTTGAAATGTAGATATAGAACACAAAATTGAAGCACCAAGACCTGTCCAAATTGAAGTTGTAGACTTACTTGATGATAAATAAGAGATTTTATACAGAAAATTCCAGATTTTAGTCGTAATTTTTTGGGAAAGCTTTAATTGTTCTTCAATAGTTGAGAAAAAATACAAAAGTACATCTTTATGAAGGATATTTGATTATGGCAAAAACGATAATATCAATCAAAACATGAAATATTTTATTCTTCTAATGTTTAAGAATATTTTCAAAGCCTTATTTTTTCTTCTCAGGCTGATCTTTAAGGGTTTTTGTTCCTCGAAATAATGGTATATTCCTGATCTCTGATGCAATTTTTTCTTTTTCTGAAGAGACATCCTTTAATTCCTTATGGTGAGTTGAAAGAGACTGTGCACTACTGCAATGATAATATACAGATATTCTTCATTATATACCATATTTCGGTCGATCTTGCCATTTTCAGACAAATACAGGAATTGAGCTGCATATTGTTGTAAATACAGGAAAGTAGGTGCATATGGGCCACTTTCAAAAAAGTATCAAATTGTCGCAGAACATATACATTTTCACCGGAATCAGACCCACCCGTGCGTCTGCCAGCCACCATCCAAAGCACTGCAAAAACAAACAAACTGCGGGTGCTTTTAGAGCCAGCACAGGCAATTAAAGACATAACAAAGGTAGAAAGAGAAATACAGGACAAACCAAAGACAAGAAAAAGAAAAAGACAAGAGAAAGAAAAAAAAAAAAAAAAAAGAAGGACAGAGACAAGACAGAGACAAGACAATACTAATCTCAGGGAGTCATGAGCATGTCCTTTTGCCATTGTTCCCACGTCTCTGATTGTCATTTTTTGCTCATTTTTGCTCACCTTTACCCTCGCCCTCTCTCTTGCTATATTCAAGTCTTTGGCTAAACCCAACGCCAGGCGGCAGGAAACATACAGATGGAAAGAGTACTTCTAACCAAAACCTATGGTCTACGATACTGCACACATTCCCGGATCACATCACATCACATCAAATCAAATCAAATCAAACCATATCCCTTCACGTAACCTCTCCAAACAATCACATCAAGGATTCACCATGCTGTATTTTTTGTTGTCTGTGTGTTTTTCTTTTGATGTTCCATTGATCTCCTTTTCTCTTCTTTTGCTCCTCTTTTTGGCTCTTCTTTTATTCTTCTCTTTTGACTCTTCTTCTGCTCTCCTCTCTAGAATTACCCCATACAATGTAAAATACCTGCTCTTGACACGCCCCCAATTTCCGTTCCTGGCATTTTCTTCTGCTGCCTCCTGGCCCTCCATGCCACACTACCGTCTGTTGCATGCACTTTATGCAGTACCGGGCCCGCGCGCAGTAAACAAGATCGTTCTGCTTTCGGCTAACACCCTTATGTTTTTTTTTTTTTTTTGCCTCACTCCTACATTTTTTTTCCTTTAATATCCATCTATCAAACACCCACACATACACTCGTTTCACCGGATTTTTTTTTTTTTTTTTTCTTTTTCTGCACGCTTTGCCTGGCTCTGAATTCCTCCACGTGTATTACGGTTTAGCTTTATTTCTTTTTGACTAGAGTTGGCAGCGTTTTCCGAAATCCGCTTGGCCTTTTTTCGCTTCAATTCTACTCCACATCAAATCGGCCCCCTGGCCCTAAGGCTTAGCAATATTTTCCCCTGACTTTCGCTTGTCATACTCTTCGCCTGAACTAAAGAAGAACTAATAATAGCTCCAGGAAGAACAAGAAGAATCTCTATCCAAAGACTAACTTCAATAATGCAAATAAATCTCCAAAGCTTCCCGAAACCCATGCATTTCTCACTACTACAAAACCTACTATGGTCTATTGGCTCTCTACTCTTGCTATGTCTATTGCCGCCGTTAGCAGGAGCCCAATCCTCGCTGCCTGTGGTGCAGCCCGGGATCAACTTCGATGCTACTGGCGGCAATATCGCGTTGTTGGGCGACTTTGATGGGCTCTCGTTCTACGACTCCGCCAACGCCTCGTCTTTTCTTGCCGCGTCGCACGTCAACTCGCTGGCGGTGTATTTGCGCAACGCTACCTCGGGCTCCACCTCCAAAATCGCCTCTGTTGAGGGCGGCTCCGTATCTCTGCTCCAGCGCTTAGCCCCAGACTCCGTACTTGTGTTTGGCACTTTCTCCTCCATCAACGGACACGTCTACCAGCCCCCGGTGATCTTGAATGTCTCCCTGCAGGAAGTCACCCCGATCATCCCCCAATCCCACACGAGACAAGAGACAGAATTCCATGAGACGGGCGTCCAAAACAGCGACTTCCACAAAAGAGACACGTCGGTCTCGGGCCTGGTTCTCACCACGTTTGTTGACGGAAACCTTATTTACCTCGGCGGAGACTTCGAATTCAACAACACCTATGGCGCGGCCGTGTATAACATGGCTTCGGCCTCGCTCGCGTCCTTGCCCTTCCAGGGGTTTGGTGAAAACTCCTCTGTGAGGGCCATCACCAAATATCCACCCGACACCGACGATGGCTCCATCATTTTTGGAGGCTCCTTCAACACCTTGGGTCTCCCTGAGCTTCTCACGCATAACATCTCTTCATCTGTGCAGAATGCCTCAAACTCCACCAATAGAACGCTAGTCTCGGCCGAGCAGGTTATTTCTTTGAAACACTCCACATTTGGAAATGTCAATGGTGTATCCTCGAACGACGATAGCTCTGTAATATGCCCTTCCAAAAACCCCACTTGGGCTCTTAACAACAACAGTGGCGGTGAGTGGAAAGTACAACTACCTCTCGAGGTACGCGGAATTGCTCCGACAAAGGTCAGAATCTACGTGCCCCAAAATAGCCTGGACGGAATCAGGGACTTCAGAATCTACACCTACCCAAACAATGGTATCATGAACCTCACTTATGTTGACCCCAACACGAACCAAATTGCCTTCTGTGATGCGTCTTGTCCTCTTGAACTTGGAACTTCTTTGCAAAAGATCACCGATCTGAACATCGACGATGCCGATTCTTACTCCGATGACGATGCCGTCTATTTGGATGAGGACGGTTCTTTCTATTCTTACTATGACCCCAACACTAGGGCAAGAAACGTTGGTTATGGAAGTAATTTCCAGGAGTTTGCCCTTGTCAATAATGTCATGATAGACGCAATTGGGCTCACCACAATTTCCTGGTACGGCTCACGAGGTGAATTTTCCGGCTTTGAGTTATACCTGGACAGTATCACTGTCTACGGCAATGAAACTCTCAATGATTCAAATTGCGGAGGCGAGACAATGCAAAACACAAACACCGCGGTTATCAACAGTGGGAAATGGGAATCTGTTCAGTCTTTATCCAATTCTGTCTCAAATAACGACTACTTGATCTCGGTTGTTGAAGACTCTTCGTCATCAATTACTTTGTATCCTAACATATCCTACGCAGGAAATTATTCCCTTCTTTTCTACACACCCGGTTGTGCTGCTGACAATTCTTGTTCCAAGAGATCCATTGTCAACGTTACTGTGACTGATTATAATGATCACCTCCTTTCTACCAACATCATTTACCAAAACAATCTCCAAAATAAGTTCGACTACTTATACTTTGGCCATTTGAACGGCTCCTCCACAACTACCGGAATGACAAAGGTCCATATTAACTTCAAAAGTGCCATCGATTCCTCCACGACCAATCCATGGATTGTCGTTGACAAGGTTGTTGCCAATATTGTATCTTTGGATGATTTTAGTATTTCCAACTCCACAAATTCTAGAACAAATTCAACTTCTTACGCTATTTCATCCATATCTTTGAATGGTCTATTCGAGTATTCTTTGGCAAACTTTACCTCATTCTCAGAAGATTTGGTTTATGAAGAAGTCGGCAATAACATAAGAATTAAGCAGACAAACACCTTTGTTGGGAATTCAAGTTTGAATGCTTTAAGCGGGAATTTATCGGATAATTCGGTTATCAACAATATAATTTATGCCTCCGATAGCGAGCTGCTTTTTTTGAATGGGGAGTTTTTTTCACAGGACATTTCTTTACTGAACAACAACTTGCTTTCTCTTAAAGTGGAAGGCTACAACTCAACGGCAAATGACACCAAAATTTCATCCATCACGAAGCGCTTTGAGAAAAGAGACGATCAAACAATTCTTGGCGCTACATTTAACGACTCGATTACTACTATTCAGGATTTAGATGGGAGTCTTGTGGCATTGGGCGAGTTCTCAATGAGTGCAAATAGCGGTGTTAAAAATTTGACTGATGGCAACAGTTCCACAACTACAGCCAACAACTTTGCACTTTATTCAGGCAACGAATGGTTCTCTTTTGGTAACTCGTATTTTAGCGATGATTTTTCACAAGTGACATCTCTTGTGTTAAACAACACAGAGTACTATGTGTTTTCCTCGACTGATGGAAAATACCTCTCGTGGGACAACACCAAAAAGGAATGGTCGACCAGCAAAGACAAGCTTGACATCTCCTCGTCTGTTACTTTAAGTGGTAACCAGCAAGTCATTGGTGGTGCATCTTTTGGTGTCATGGATTTCTACGGTAGAGACCAAGGGTACTTCAAGAACAATGGTGGATTTTCTAGCTTGAATGTTGATATTGCAAATGGATCTGTTTTGTCTTCATATTATCTCAACAACTCATTGAGTGTCATTGGAGGGGATTTCACTGCCAATAACTCTATTGAAAATGTTGCTTTACTAGTTAATGGCAATGGAATCCCTCTTCAGGAAACTGTTCGATGGCTGGAAGATACTGCGGTGACTACAATTTACATCAATACCGAGCAGGAGTTTTTGTTCATGGGAACAAATGGATCTGCCCAAGTGCACAACTCAAATATCACTGGTCTCCTTGTATACAGCTTGAAGAACCAAACATTCGCGAGTGTACAACCACCGGATCTCTCGACTTCGGATGGATCAGCCCTCTCTGTCAATGCATTAGCACTTTACGATCAAAGTTCGCAACTCCTTGTTGGCGGAAACTTTGATTTTGCAGGATCTCTTAATTGTCAATCAGTTTGCTTATATGATATCAAGAACACGCGTTGGATCAACCCGTCGTTGAGCTCGCTGTCTGGTCTGTTAAATGGGGTTGTCACAGACGCCAAATTCTATGCGTCAGACTCAATTTTACTCAGTGGTAACTTGACAGTCAATAACACCCAAGCGAATTTTGTCGTGTACGATTTCTCAAGTAATGTCTTTGCAAGTGCTGGAAGTCAACTCAACAATATTGGTGTTCTGGGGTCAATTGAAAAATACATCATGAATGATAACTCTAATGGCCGGTTGAATGTGAGAATGAGCGCTATTGGGTCTAATTTCGTCATCGGTTACAACGGAAGCACATGGTCGCGAATCGATAACGAAATAGTATTCTCAGAGCACACCCAGTTAACGGACTTAAAACTCGTTCAATTAAGTGCGCGAAACTCGAACAATCCAAACCAGACCTACTTTGACAACAACAAGGCATTGATGTTATCTGGTTCATTCAACTTGACGAGTTATGGTATGGTGAATGTTGCCCTATTTGACGGGAAAAGTTGGATTCCTTATGTCTTTTCGCTGAAAGATTCTACTCTTGGGCAAATAAACTCTTTGCTTCTTGAAGATCTTTACAAGTCGCAATCATCTAGCGACTTGAACACAACGAAAAAGCAATTGAGCGTGGGCCAAGTTGTTGGAATTTCTCTAGCTTGTGCTATCGGATCAACGGCCATAATTGGCTTGTTGTATCTCATACCCATGTTCTTCTTGATGAAAAATTCAAAGAATAAAGAAGGTGTTGACCAAAGGATCCAAGAGGATGAAATGATGGATATTGTCAATCCTGAGGACTTGATCCATGAGATGGATGCGCAAAGAAACTATTAAATGCCATGAAAACATGACTTGGTAAATAACGAATGATGAATAAATTTATTATACTTTATAGATACGTTTTAATAACAAGTTTCGCGAAGAACCGATAAACTATGTAGAACTTCAAACACATAGAATATAAGTCGTCATAGTTCATTTTAGTCTGGTTATTAATGAATTAACTTTTGAGGTTGCTTGCTGATTCTCAATACTTTTTTTTTCTTCGTAAGTATGATTCTCCCGACCAAAGCATGTATTCGCCGTTCAGCTGTTAAGTAGTACTTTATTATGCCTTTACTTAAATTAATTTCAAACTTTGCGAATTTAGCATCAACACGGAAGCAGACTTATCCCAAAACAACATATATTCTTGGTGAAACAAATTCCATTATTGTCCTTAAATCACAGAGAAATGGTCAATGCTTATCTTTGATGGTACCACACTTCTGGACAAGCCACGCATAAACAAAAGGGTCATACCGTCATAGATCTATGTTTTGTTGGTTGGCGATGAAGAAATTAATCCTAAAAGAAATGAAAAGAAATGAAAAAATGACTTTAAGTATATAAAACAAAATCGTTGACAGTGTCAGTGTCCCAAACGTCTTCTTTTCTTGTTTGTTTGTTTGTTTGTTTTTTTCTTTTAAAAGAAACATCTCATTACAGTCTGTAATTGCCTTGGCCAGTAGCACGAACACATGAAAATGTCGGTAAATGAAAATATTACTTATGTCTCAGTCAATAATTCAAAGAGAATTATTCTTGATAAAACTCTCTTACAAATCATATACTAGATTCAAGGGGTAAAAAGCCACCATTCTTTTTTTAAAAAGAAACAATTCGTATTATTTTTTTTTGATAGAAATAACTATTTAAATATAGAAAAAACCTACAATATGTCTGGCTAAGGTACTGAGACACGAACGACCCCGACTTTCCTCCTTTTGGTAACATGCATTGCCACATAAGAGCAAACATTAGAGATCTGTTTATCAATACTTTCTAACAACAAGAAAGATGCGGTGGCTCAATGGTAGAGCTTTTGATTCCAAATCAAAGGGTTGCAGGTTCGATTCCTGTCCGTGTCAAAGTTTTTTTAAAGTATCAGAAGAATTACTTTAATCTTTTTTTTACAAAAATTATTCCTTCTACTTGCGATAAATAATGTTAACTGAGATATTTATATAGTATACAAAAACTTTATGGTTTTGGAGTTTGTGAAGGTTCAGAAGAAAGTTGCGCCTCCTCGTTTTCTGAATCTTCAAATGCTGGTTGGGTCTCCTCGTCATCAATATCAAATAGACGTGCATCGGCCTGATCGGGCTCGTTACCGGCAAAGATTTCAAACTGCTCAGGGTCATCCTGGACGTCGAAATTCACATCCGTCGTGTCTCCCAACTCATCTTCGTAGTTATCCTCGAAGTCACCAAAGAGTTCATCTTCGTCATTGGGCACGCGAACATAATCTCTGCGGCCCGGCCTGCGTCCAAAGACGATCCTTGCGGCGTTTTCAAGCAATTGTCTATCAATCTTGCGGACAGTTTTCACAGCAGCAATGATTGCCGCAGCAGCAACGATTCCACCCTTCACAACTTTATTGACAGCCACATCCACTGTGTTTTCCTCGATCGGATCGAAAGGATCCTCATCGTCCAATCTGATTTGCCCAAGTCTGCTGAATCCTCCATTACGCTTTATGCCTCTCTGATAAACAAACCAAGTAGCCCCACAGAACACCACAACAACAATGAACAAAATAAATACAAACTTTCCGAATGTTAATTTGCGGCCGTAAATTCTGTCAAATTCTTCTTCGTGACCAGGGCAAGGGCGTATAGCCCAGGATTCGAAAGACTTTCCTCCCACGCATGTAGAAATCGGAATTTTCCTGTAACCTGTGGGTTCGAAGTATTGAAAAGTATTTGGTTTACTGCAAATCTGTTCTTTTCTATCTTGTGGGGTTAGTCCTTTCACGAGCTTACACGTACCATCCGAGGCTCTGTAGTAGTTGTAATCACATTCGTAATCTCTTCTGGTACAAGCACAATTTTTGACGGTCTTCATGCCTTTGATGAGCGGAACTGCTCCAATGAAACAGTCGTAATGTCCTTGAGCTCGGCGCAAGTAGTTAGATTCATGACCAAATAAACAATTGTCTGCGGATTCAGGATGTGTTGGGGTCCAGTATTCGAAATCGTCTTTTAGCGGGTTATCCAAATCAAGCTGACATTGTCTAGTGTAGAAATTAGTGAAGTCGAGCGAATACACATAAGTTGTCAGGGACTCTGTATCATCATACGCAAATATCACAAATTTCCGGGCAGTATCAGTGGGCACGGTGGCCAAGTCCTTCACAAACACAGGCTTATCGGCAAATTTCTGTCTCTGCCATGTGTTTCCATCATCGGTAGAAAACAAAAACTCATCTGTGGCATCAACGGCATTCACCATGAGCAAAATAGTGCCTCTGTCTCCGTACTCCCACATGAAAACACCCTTGCTTACTTCCTTCCACGTTAAACCTCCATCCGCAGATATGAAGGTGGATGATTCTTTGTAAGGCTTGAGGGATTCACCCACGTTTCCTACACCAATTAAAAATCCTATGGCAGAAGACGAGGAAAATGTGTCTCTGTAATCGGGCCTCTCGGTAAATCCATGTAAATTGAGCGAACACTTTGCAAGTGAGCCACCAATACAGCTGTACTTCTTGCCTTCAGAGTCAACAGCCGGTGGACTCAAATAGGTCCACTGACTTCCGTCATTATAAGAAATTTGGGTCTTGAGAGTTTTTGGATCTTGACTACCTGGGTTGCTAACAGTATTAGCAATAATAACACCTTCCAAATTATCGATTCTGTCGTAGTCCACATATCCTCTGTGATCTCTATTCACATTTTCCAAAGACAAAACGTAAGACGTGCCATTTGAGTTGGACTTAAGAAGAGCGCCCAATTCTCTTCCTTTCAGTTTGTCTGTGGTCAAATGAAGGAAAACTGAGTGTCTGTGGGAGTCCAAAATGGTGTAAGTGCTTTGGGCCTCGACGCTGAAGTCGTGGGGGAAGTCGGCATCTGCAAATGTCGAGCCGTCGGCGGTGACCTTGAGCTGTAAAGCTTTATCTTCTGTGATAGTTGCCACAAGAACAAAGTCCGGTTTGACAGCGATAGCGAGAACATTTTCAAATATCACTTGTGGCGTTTGGAAGTAATCAGTTGAAGAAACCAACTTTTTTCTATCGTTGCTTGATACCACGCAGTAAATCAAGTTTTCTTGGGAGCGAACCAGACTTGCCACGTAGTCACATGATTGTGAACTGAAAGGCAACCTTTTGAACGAAATTCCAGCATCCTCGGTATAATATGGAATTTTGTCCATGCCTAGCTGGTCAGCAGCAATGAAAATGAATTTCTTAGAATCAGTTGGGTCAAATATTATCACCCGGCCAGTTGAGGTGGGAATTCCTGGTGATTGTAATTTCGTGAATGTATTGCCTCCATTAGACGAGTAGTATAGGTATTTCATGGATACAAGGATAGCAATTTCATCCACGGGGCCAACCACGAAAAACAAGATATCATCATCGACAGGCACTTGGACAAATGATACACCACCATCATTGGATGCATGCACGACGTCTTTATTGGTGTGGACCAAAATGTTACTGGTGAAGTTACTACTCTCCACGTAAGAGTATTGGTCGAAGTTTCCCTCGAATTTAGAAAGCTTCACGGAAATAGCCTCTTCGCTGTGGTCACCCGTTTCCTCTTCAATAGTTTTACAGTTGAATTCAGTCTCGGCAATGAAATCAGCCTTTGAAGATTTGGAAAACGAGCAGTCATTTCCAGAAATTTGTTGCTGATGGGGAATCTTGACGCTTTTCTTTTTGGAAGATTGACACAACTTGGAAATCGCCTCCTTGATAGGTACACAGGCCCCCTTTTCTGAGAGCTTGAAATAGGGCGAGCACTCGAAATCAGACGCGGTACATTCACAAGGCTCGGTGTTGATTTTGACGGGACCCGAAGTACTCTTGACAAGACACTTTGCATCTTGCTTTCTCCGCGAGAAACTAGCCTTATGGCCAAGAATACACGTAGGGCCGTCGACTTCAGCTGAGACACGTGCCTTCACATCTTCAAAGTCGTCTTTCCCGCAAGAGTTTCCGCCGAAGGCATCTTTGAAATCGACCGAATAAACTATGGCTTTCGAGCCCTTTCTACCAAAGACAACAACCTTTGTGCTTGACAAGTCCGATGCAGTTGTCAAACTAATTGGGATCACTGGTTCAGGGAGCTCGTAGGTTGACCACAGGTTTCCCTGGTCCAAAGAAAAATGGAGCTTGTTCAGAATGCTGGAGCTCTTAGATAATGAAGCCGCGACAAGAACATTACCTTGATCAACATAAGCGATCATTGAATCGCCTTGTAAAGCAAATTTCCATGATGCACCACCATCACGCGACACATATGTGTCAATATCCAAATTCTTGTCAAAGGATTTACCCTTCACGCCCAGAGCTATAAGAATATCTGGGGTTTTTTGGAAAGTGTTACTCAAGGTGAAACGACTGTCCGGGAGGAAATTGAAAGAGCATCCGTCCTTGACCTTGCAGTCGTCGTCGCCTTCAATCGCAAGAGGCTCCCATGTTTTACAGTCGTCAAGAGAGTATCTTGTGGGGAAATCGAGGGAATCTTCAGCGGTTTTGATGTCAGCAAACCACACTCCGTCGATGTTAGCAGAGTGGCTTGAAGAAAGAAGTCCAACTTGTGCAATTTTGGAGTATTTCAAGCCGGAGGAGTCAGAAAAGTAAATCACCTCCTCCCTGGTGTGTCTACCCTGGTAAATCAAGGCCAAGCGCAACGACAGGGGTGTTGATTTGAGAAACATCACCGCACCATAAGTGATTTCGAAGTCGATGTCTGCGGTTTGAAAGTTTGAGGCGTCTTTCGACACAATCAACGATATCAGCGCTTCGGTGAACTTTTCCTTTTTCAACACCGTCACCAAAAACGAAGATTGTACACGGACATCAACAATTTCGCCATTCTTAAAGTAGTCGTGGTTGATGAACTCAAAGTATTTAAAGAAGTTGGTGGTTTTGACCAAGGCAGATTCTGTCACATGGCCAAAAGAGTTGACTTTGTTCAAGATACATAACATGGTCTCAGGCTTCACCAGCGAATCGAAATCTGGGTTTTCACGAGCGAAAATACACGCATGGGCGCCAAGGTTCACTGGTTTGGGGTTAGTCTTAAAGCCATCTTTCGTGTAAAACACCTCGGTACCGCATGCGGGTAAATGTGGGCTACAGTGCTTGACTGTGAGTATTACCAGGTCCTTTTGTGCCAGGTTGTAGTTCACGTAGACGATGTCCCATGACAGGACTTTTTTACCCTTTCCGGCCAGAACCTCAAACTTCTGCCAGGATTTGCCCCTGTCGTTGGTGACAAAGTGGACGGAGCCCTCCAGGAACACAAAAGCACGTTCCGGGAAATAGGGGTCCATTTCCATGAAAACAGGCGTGTGGCCTTTGAATTCGTCCACCATCTCCCAGGTTTCGCCATGGTCGGAGGAGACGGCCCCCGAGTCCTCGAAAAGAACCAACATATTCGACGAATCTTCAAAATACCCAATTTGCTCGGCCAGCTTATCCCAGGAATTCATCTTGACCTCGGGATTGAACCCTTCGGCAAGGCATGGATGGATGAAAGTGAGCACTAATATCCCTACTAGTGCAGACATCCACCGTGAGGATATCCACAGAGAGGTTGATCTCATGGTTATGAGGGATTTCTTTTTTCTCCTTTTCTTTTTTTTTTCAGGATGTTCCAGGATGTGGTTACTTTCTTTCTTTTCTTTTAAGTGTGGTCGTTCCCGAGTTGGGGTCTATGATTGCACTCCCCAGAAAACTCTAGTGGTATTCTATATACTTAGCGTGGCCGAGCACCCGTGCCGAGAGGAAGGCTTTTATCGCAGCGAACAGGCCCCAGACCCCGGATGGCAGCGAGGGGAGGCCCATTGTGCAGTACCTTTTTAATAGGGTTAACATTCTCAAAGAAAGATGCCAATTAAGGGTTCGTGCAAGAGAATAAAGGTCGGTGAGTCACATGAGGAAATACAAAGCCTCGATATAGATACGATCCCACCAATAATCACGAATACAACTCGATGTGTATTCTGGAAAGCCACACATGTGTCAATCGTGCTTGGTCCAGGGCCAGGGCCCCGGCGCGGGACGGCACGGCACTGCCCCGTTCAGGCCCATAGATAAACCGAGTACGCGAGCATAGCGCGCATTTTTGGGGGCTAGAGGTTCCCATTTCGCAGGCCCAGGGACGGCAACACATCAAGCAGAGCCAAAATATTAGGCCCGGACCAACGACTCATCCGCCAAAATTCCCAAAAACAGCAGGTGGTCGATTATACGAGCGTATGCTCCAAAGGGGTACTCCTGGCCCAAATAATCGCTGAGGCTACAGCTGAAATTCAGAAGACTGGTGGTGAACGTGTGAAGGTCGCCTTGTTGGATTCGCACCACCGCCTCTAGCGCGGGTCGTTTGGTCTGCTTCACCAAAATGTCGAAATGGCACGCCTCACCAACTAACCCATAGAGTTCGCCCAACGCGTGAATGATAATACTGCGCCACGTAAGCAAATCAACATCGATGTTCTTATAAAGCTGGAAATTGCTCGTTTCAAGAATAGGGTCCGGTGTTCTATTTGAAGTTAGTATTTTTCACTATCAAAATCTAAACTGGTGGTTCTTGCTTTGGGGCCATTTTGACTCGACATTACGCACAGTTTAATCCGAAGATAATGCCATTCGGACATTTTTATTGGGATAGATGGAAAACTTTATTCAGGCGGGAGGTGTAATTAGTTATTCCAATTGATCAGAAGGTATAATGCGGGAATATGATTCGTCTTTTCTTTATGTTTGAAATGTGCTCGATGCATTTGCTCATCTCTAGCAAAGGGAGCCGAGGGCTATCTGCGGATGTACAGGATTTCTGACATTGGCCTGGCCTCCAGGCGCGGGATCTTTTTTTTTGTTTCTTTTTTTTTTTTTTGAGGGGGTTGAGAAAAATAAGCGTGAGATATTAAACTGTTATATAAAGAAACAGTAACAGAGCAGCATCACAGGAAGAAGAAAAAAAAACTCACGATCTTCGATGGGCAAGGTTCCATTTTAAATTTTGGACAGACAGATCGTGATGAAGGAGGCTCACTTTGTCGCAGCCGAGACTCACGTGCGATGTTTCTGACCAGGCATCGAGAAAGAACCAGGTTCCAGCCCCAAAACACTTTTTTGCTGCCTTCACTTTTTCATGATCGGGGCAAATATTCCGGTAGCCGTGTAAATTGGTTGGGCTTAGTTCATTCAGCTGGGAAGCTGGATTTGAATATTAGAGCTATCGCTAGAATACTCCGTGGCGGATTCCGATTCATAAGAACTGCTAGGGGTAATTACCGCTGACACGGCCACATCTTTCAAAATGGCCTGCAGTTTATCGGCGACAGCTTTTCCGCTAGTGCCCAGGAACTTCCGCATATAAGGCTCAAAAAACCGCGCGTAATGGTACTTTGTCTCCGAGCTGGCCCCAGTGTCTGAACTGGCCCTAGTCGCGGGCCCAGGTTTTGCTCCGGTACTGAGTGTCGCGCCTGCGCCCGCGTATTCGTTAGCGCCCTCTCCGACGGCTGCAAAATAGCTTTGGTCTTGCGTTTGGTTATACGTCGGTTTGCCAACACCGCCAGCGGTAAAATAGGTCACGCCATCGTAGCTTGGGGCTTCATAGTTGATATCCCACTTGTTAGTGGACCATCCCCTCTCGCCAGACTGCTCGTGCTTCGTATACGGCTCGTGTTTGGTGCACGTCCCATGTTTTGGGTACGGCTCATTTTTTGTATATTGCTGATTCTTCATCTGGTACTGGTCATTCTTCAGGTACTGAACATTCTTCAGGTACTGCTCATTTTTCAGAAACTGCTCATCCTTCGGCAACTGGCCATATTTGGTATGTTGGTCGCTAGAAACTTCTGCAATTGAGATTGGGATTGCATTCACCGGCACTGGGATTCCGGGTCGCACTTTGATGATCCTGGATCCCGGGGGTAGATCACCTAGGCTCAGCGGAATTTTGACAAGCTGAAAACTTTCCAATGACGGCACATCGCCTTTAAGCGCGGATCGTTCAGTCCTTGGTGCTTCATTTCTAGTGCTAGGGTACAAAACAGCAGGGCTATTAAAAGCTGCCCGGGGAATGTTATTATTGTAACCCAGATTTATTCCCAGTGCATACCGCACAGAAACCCTCGAGTGGTTGCCCAAATAAGCGCCGGGATTGGTGACACCCGGATCCAATTCCTGGTAAACACATGGGAGTCTATAAGTGGCGAAGAACGATTTCACCAGTTGCTCTTGACACTCGTGCCTTAGAGAAAGTAGCTGAGTGTGGCTATAAATTCGTTTCATGGAGAAAAGTGGTGTGGGTGCAAAAGCACCACCACAGGCTATCCCGCTCTGGGTGTATGTATGGGGCCGCGAAGCAGAATCCGTGCCTCATAATTTCCCGCGTTCGCGGCTTTTCATGGGAGTAACAACCCGGACCGACCGACCGAGCTGATGAGTTGTCAGAACAGAAAAATTTTGGAACCTTTCAGAATAGTAAGAGAGGCCAAGATAGTTCAAAAGCACGAAAAGCAAAAAAAAAAAGCACGACAACTGCAGGATTCGAACCTGCGCGGGCAAAACCCAAAAGATTTCAAGTCTTTCTCCTTAACCGCTCGGACAAGTTGCCGACTGCATAAAACTTTACCTTGGTAAGCAAGCCCAGTAGAAAGGAATAAATTTATTGTATATATCATACAAGCTTTTCAAAATAGGTAAAATTCAGCTGAATTTCAACCTAAAACAGTCTTTCTTGTTTTTAGTGATCCAAAATTGGTCAAGGAAAATCAAGGAAGTAACTGTGATGTTTATGAGACCTCCGTGGCTTCTTTGTCAAGTATAACTTGGTTTTTGAGTAGCCACAAAGATCCGGCGCTCGGGAGGACGACACCTGTTACAGGTTTTTTCTATAGCTTATAAAGCTTTTTGTAGTTGGGAAGTGTTGGTCACTTCTCAATTACAGCCTGTAATGAGATGTTTCTTTCAAAAAAAAAAAATTCTACAGAAAAAGACAGTATCCTTCTTAATATTTGAAATGGCTTTCTTTCGTCAGAGGCCTATAGGCGGTATCAATTCGAAGATTTTAATCTTCCAAAAAGGATTAAAATTTCAATTGCTTATCACATTAATAACTATTACTTGATTTATAATCAAATAATGCCATATCGGATACCTTAATACTCTCTCGTCAGAAATTTATTTGAAATAAAAAATTTTGAACAGTCAGGGAGGTTCTCTTCACATTAAGTCGACATTCAAAAAAAAAAAAAAAATTATGAAAGGTTGCCGTCTGTAAACCTGGAGAGGGGGGTTGTCTATGATACCTCGAGATTTTTAGCAAACACTTGGGTTTTTTGAGCTCAGTCTACGGGTGAAACTATCAGGAAATGGAAATAAGGGGTGAGTCTAGTAGAAGAGGGGAATAAGGTGCAAGTCTAGTGGAAGAGGGGAATAAGGGATGAGTCTATCAAAAGAGGGAAATAAAGGGTGAAATCGGAGCAACTTGATCTCCTTGTCTTGAACAGAAACAAGAATTTATTTCACTGGTGATGTCGGACCATTTTAATCATTCTTTAAAGTTTTGTCCACAGGATGAAGTATATCAACTTGAATGGAGGCCAACATTGAGCATAAAAGCATCACTCCGTTTAAATTTGGACAATGTATTTATGTCAAAAAAGACAAGGATACCCGAGTGTCGTTGCCTAGATTCGACTTTCACAATTGTTTCAAAACACTTCAACCTGGCACATATTTAGAGTGGTGTTTTCAATTCTTGTGCACTGTACTCTTTGGAGAATGCTAAAAAGTGGATCCACGTTGAAACTCAGCTATTGCTCCCTGACCTGGAGGAGATTAATCTGCTTTCTAAAAAAAATTGAAATTTCCCTTACTTAAAAAGCACGAGATAGGTGTGGAACTGAAGCAATTAATGCGGCAATTGCGGCTCAAATCGGGATCTTTGAGTATGGCTTGTTGAAATTCGGAACAGGCGCATTCAAAAAGTACGATTCAAAGTACCACAATGGTCTGTTTGAAGAATATCTCTTCCAGGTATGAGGATGTAAAATCAAATCTTTGTCTTTCAGTGTTGAATCTTCACAATATAAGTTTGCCTTCTGATACCGTTTGGGAAATTGTTTCTAAGCCGGAAATCCTGAGAGTGCCCAAAGCTTTTCACGAGATTCAAGTATACTTTAATTTTGTCGATAATCAGCGTCCACAACCATCAAACAAGAAGTTTAGCTCAAGATTGACACCGGCTGATACATATGGGGTTTGCATGAATTGTTTTTCTGAAAAGCATCCCCGTGCCAAATGCACCAAGCCTAAATATGGCTTTGGGTGCCCAAAATTTTAGGATACCGAGGCTTTCAATAGTTTTCAATTTACGAAAATTACTGTGAAAAAAGTGTCGTAGCTCCAGATCTTAACTGAAGGACATGTGTTCACGTAAAGTCTTTATAGTGGGAGCTCTTTCCATATAATTCACGTTTCTACATTTTTGTAACCGCACTAAGGTCTTTTTCTAGTTTAGATTCATTACTAGTCACCGCTATACTGTAGACGGTTTTACATTCGAACATTTGAAGAAAGGCTTGGTAGTGTGGTGTCCTTTTTTTGTGTCATGCCTTGAATTTATGGGACATTCCAAATGTTCTGACTGTTTTAATTACGACGTGTTGCTGATCCCTCACGAATGTTTCGTGAATCAACTAATCCGTCCTACTTCTGTACCTAGTTTTTGTCTTTTGTGGTTTTGTCTTTTGTGGTTTTGTCTTTCGTGGTTTTGTCTTTCGTGGTTTTGTCTTTCGTGGTTTTGTCTTTCGTGGTTTTGTCTTTCGTGGTTTTGTCTTTCGTGGTTTTGTCTTTCGTGGTTTTGTCTCATTAAATTTTGCCATTGCAGTCATTCTCATCCTCCTACAATATAAAGTTATAGAAGATATAGAAGCATGGATTGTTAGTTTTTGGGAAGAAATTAGAGTAAAAAAGGTCACCAAATTCACAACAGAAGCAGTGGAATATGCCAAAGCGTATTGAACTGAACTTTTCAAAGAATGGGAGAAAGTTTTTTCTAGAGCTGGCAAAACCGAAATTATATAGTTATCTCATCTGGAAAAGAAAAAATCTTAAAGACTGTGCAAGATTAGCAACCTCTTGCATGCAACTTTTTAGACCCTTTTTTTTAGGCAAAAGTGTATTATCTTGTCAAAATAGTCTTGGTAATACATAAAGGTACCATGAAATCCGCTATCGAAGCAAAGAGGAAAATAAGCCTGCTATAATGAATAAATCGTCAATAAACAATGGATGGCATCCAAGCATGGCCATGAAACCCAAGAATTCAGCAATTAGGAAAACATAGAGAGATAAAACACCCGTCATCACCTGTGCAGATGAGCGAACATTCTCTTTGTCAAACAGTTACAGAACCGGACCTGTTTTCCAAAGACATGCCTTCCAAACCCAAATATGATACACTTGCCGCAATCAATTTGGCGACCCGTAGTTAAGATGAAATGACCACTCGAGGAAGCACAAAATTTTACCATAAAGAGATCTTGATTCACAAGCCTCACCCACAGAATACAATATAACACAGCAGAATACAAAAGATTACCACATTGATCTTATCAGTAAGATTAAGACGACTGCGGCCCTATTTTCTATGCTTTAGGTAATATTTTCTATACTTTAGGTAATATTGTCTATGCTTTAGGTAATATTTTCTGTGACAATATCTTGCCTCCGGGTGGGGGAATACTTCTTATCTTTCAGTCCAAGGAAAATGTCACCGGTCCAAAGGCAATCATAAATAGGACTGTTTTAGAAGGTTCATCGCCTTCACAAGCCCAGATATCATTCAATTTTCTATTGAATCAGCTGTTTTGCCTTTTTTACGATATATTCCAATTGAATTGGGTCAATTGTTTTTTGTACAGTTTTGGTCTGATGTAGTCACCTTTTCTAGTTTAGTAGGGGTTTTGGTGACTACTTGCTTGAGCAAATTCCTAGAATGTGATTTGTCATTCATTTGAATTAGATGAATCAATTTTTGTGTATTACTATATAGCTATTTAGCTTTTTTAGTTCTAGCAAGAGCAGCCAGAGCACTAAATTGAGTTTATTTTAATCTTTTTTTGGGGATTTTTTCTGTTTTTTCTGTTTTTTTTGGGGGGTTTTTTGGGGTTTTTTAAGTTTTTTTTTGTTTTTTTGGGGTTTTTTTTTGTTTTTTTTTTTTGTTTTTATCTTCACATTTCTTGGAGCCACTCCCAGTTCTTGTTCTCCTCAGTTTCCAAGTTTCCCCGGGTCGTGAAAATTTTCCATGCTCAGTACATCATGGCCCGAATTTGTTTCGTCGTGAAAGTTCTGGGTTTCTTAAAGGGTCCAAGTAGTGCTTTCTTCTTGTATAACAAGACAGTATCTGAAGATTTCGCAGCCAGCACAGGTGTAGAGTGAAGAATTCTCACTTTTCTGGAATTCTGTCTTTGGATCTTCCACTTAATCTTGTCGGATATTTCAGAGGCAAAAACCACCTTCATAAACTTTTCAGTGGCTTTTTTTGAGGGGGTAGCCGCTTGGCTTTTCCCTGCTTCCTGAGTAGCTTTCTCTTCGCTTGCACATGTCAGTTTCTTTTCCATGGCCAATGTAGGTGGTTTCAGCTTGGTCTCTGTCATGGTGTTTGATTCCACCAGAGAGGCCTGTGGATCTTTTATTGGACCCAAGATTGGGATCAAGATTGGAGACACCACTTTGAAAGATGTCTTGGTTGTGGTGCAGGAATCACCAATACTTCTATCCGCCTCTGAATCAAGAGCTTGGTCAGTTTCTGGGGTCAAAAGCTGTTGCAAAACTGCCCTCTTTGTCTTTCTTCTTGGCATTGGATTTTGAAAGCTATCCTCATCAAGGGTTTCTAAAGCCCCGAAAGGATTCTTCATGTGCACAAAGCCAGCGGGGGCTTTCTTCAAGTTTTTGCTAGTAGCCACTTGTTTAGACAAGGCTTGGTTTCTAGCTACTATTCTGGCCGTTTCCTCGGACTTTCTGCTGCTTCTTCTGTTTCTGCCTTGGACCTGCCATTCAGAAGGTCCCGTGGTTTCAGAGAACTTTGTTGAAGTTTCTTTGTTTTCGGTGAAAGAATCGTTTTTGGTACGGTTGCTTTCATACCTTTCTTCTCTATTATTCATGGGCTCAGTTGTTTCTGTTACTGTCCAAGAATCCCAATCAGAGAAGAGTTCTTCAGAGAAGAAAGTAAGGAAGTTGAAATTGAGGTTTGTGATGTAGGTCTTGTTCCACCACTGGTCACCATTTCTGACCGGTGCTTCGGTGCTTTTTTCTTCCATGTGCTTCTCTGTCATGTCAAACCCTACCACATTCTTTGTGTTTGTGGTCAGATTTGTGTCATAAACACTAGGCATATTGGCCTTTGAGGCATTTCTTGCCTGTGTCAAAGCGTCGACGTCCAAGTCCGTTTTTAAGGACCCGGACTTAGGCTTAATTCTCATAGCTTCCCACATGAGGGTGATTCTTGTGAGAGTTGGTTGTGCTTTTCTTATCATCAGTTTCAGGAGCGTGTAGAGGAATCTGGTTTGCCAAATCATTAGGAGCTGTGAGGTTGTAAAGAAAGAAAGAGAAAAAAAAAACTTGGGGAAAAACCTGGGGGGTGCCGGTCCTTATATATTACAAGACTTTTTGCATTATGCTGAAACATACCGTAAAGTTTACTAAGTTCAGCAGAGATAAAAAAAATCCAGTCGGTTAGCATAGAGCTTTGCGGTGCCGTGAGGTGCATGTGAGGTTTTATGGTCTGTGCTACGAGTACAAAAAACCACAGCATGTATGAATTTTAGCATTTCGAATACGGCGGAATTGTATTTGTTTTTGCTTTTTATATCTGATGATGCAAAAAGGAGAGCGTTTGATACAATTTTCACGTAATTTAGGTATGGAAAAGAATAGAAGTGGATTGAGTACAACATCGGGCGGTGAAACATAAGTGATTTGAAATATGCCAAAACTAAAAGATGGGTATGGAATACAAGAAAAGGACTGGAGGGCTTCTTTTTTTCCTAATTTGGTGGCCCGTATTTGAGTCTTAAACTTTTTTGTTATTTTCAGTGCGATAAGATTTGATTCTATAGTGCTATTTTTTTACTCGGGCCGAAAAGCTTGAAGAGAAAGTTGAAAATATCTTATCCATGTAATTTGACAAGTGTGACTAGCATGTAGAAAACTTGCCCCGCTTGAACTGTGGAATGCTTCTTTAGCTATTTTTTTTTTTTTGTGTTTCTTGCTGCGTATTTTCTCTTTAAGTGTTTATTATTTGTTTTTATAACCGCACTCAAAAGCAATATTAGTGATGGTCTCATGCTTATTAGTCCAAAAAGGATTTTTTTTTTTCTGTTTTTTCTTTCTTTTCTTCTGTGGGAAACCGTAGCGAACTCTAATTATTGACTAAAAAGCTTATTCACTACAATTAATAATATGTCCCCAGTACAGGCCCTGTGATATCGAGCATCTGTAATGCTTAAGAAGGAAGATTCGTAAACTTTGGTTACATGCTTCTGTTAAGAACCTCAGCAGATAAAAACAAAAGCTTTTGAGGTATCGAAACAAATTAATTTTATCGACTTTTCATTTATGAAAAGCATGAAATTCTAGTTTTTTAACACCAAAAATATATATGCCCATTTTTCTGTTTCGTATTTCCTACATTGATTGTTTTTTTTTGACGGCTGCATTTTAATATTCCATGTGATTTGCTCCAAAGGGAAAATTTAAAACTTCTAAAACATCTACGAAAAATCGAAAAGTTGAAAAAAAAAACCACTTTAATACAAAACAATACCACAGAAAAAAAACTTTATATATACCTGCTATAGAGTAAATGTTTTTTTTTTTCTGGGGCTGGAAATGCAAACATTATATGAATTTTTAAATATTGTATGGCCACACCTCCAACCTCTCCGAGCTGATACCGCGCATACAGATTTCTCACCTTCAGCCTTCAACTATGGAACTTGCTTTAGCTAAGTTTAGGTGAACTTAATATCCGGAATTTTAAACTTTATGCCAGTATTACTTATTTTTGGATAGTATGAGAATATGCCATCTGTTTATCATGAACTGTCTCCATGGTGAAAGCTAAATTTTTCGTACATAATTGAAGTGCGAGTCTTGGATTCGCAATACACCAGTTTATACATGGCGAGGTGTTCTGAACAGTGGCACCTACCGGTTAAGTCTTCAGTCAGTAACAGACGTGGTCCACCTGGAATACCCGCTATGTCTTTCTGCTCACCTGCGTCCGTTATAAGTTGGCTACTCGACGAACAATGGGTGAGCTATTATCCTCTTGTCAAGTGGTTTCTCCCACCCTGAGTCGTCCCTAAGGTATACGAGCGCGACGTCAGGGATTATGTAATAACCGGCCTTTCCAGTATATCTTGAGGGCGTTCAGCGAAGTGGTGTCAGAGGAAGGGATTTATGAAGGGACTCACTTGAGGAGAAGAAAAGGTTTTCTTCAGTATCCTAAACTGATAGTCACAGAGTCAAGAGGAGAAGGGCTAAGGGAAAGGGACCAGGAGTCAAGAGAGGGTGTACAGGGAATGAATTATGAATGATTAATGATTAACGAGTGAATGAGTCAAGATCTGTTCAGATTGATGTTAATCAATTGTATTATAAAGCAGAAGAGGGGGTCCTCTACTAGTGAAGTTCGGTCAATGTTTAATTAGCGAGTACCCTAAAAGGATCACATCACAAGGACATAATCTTAAATATTACCAGGGGATTGCAAAAAAAGGGCGGTAAATGTAAGTGAGCAATACCAATATTAGTTATATCAATGGAATTATATTACATGACTGACCAATTCAGAAAAGCTAGTGTAAACGCTTCATAAACACGGCGTGGCGAGACTATCATTCAGTATTTCAAACAATTCATTGTAACACGTTGTACACTCGAATTAATGGGAACGGCGGTAATTGTATTATTTTCCTACCGAGAACGAAGTGAGCGGTGACATATCATTGTAGAACCCACAGGTATTTGAATAGCTCGGTAAATACCACCCCTTTCAGGAGACCCAGCAACTTTAAAATGCACCCTTATCAACGCAAAAGTAGTTCAAGCCCTCATTCATGTACAAATTCCCCCTCACTTCCATGCTCAACAGTTGTAATCAAAGAACAGCAGATCAAAGAAAAGCAGACCAAAGAAGAGCAGACCAAAGAAGACATCGGAGGCATTGTTGAAGGGGAAAAACAGAAGTCCCAGGATAAACTTATCATGTAGATGATACTGCAATACAAACATCGAATTTGAAAATTTGCGAGTATGCAAACCCCGGTATAAATGAGAACAAGAGGCACCGAGGAGACTTGGTAAGACCAATGTTTTTGGTTCCTTACTTAAAATTCAGGGACTCAAGGACATATCCGACCACACTAGTGAAAATTTACCCAAAGACACGCCAAAGGTTTCTATGCTCTACAACCAGAATTCAAATTTTCCTGAAACAGCGAAAAAGTTCATTGAGCAGTCTACAGAGCTCAAATCAATCAAAACCTATGTTCGCACCGTCGCATGCTAATAATCATTGCATAAACTTAAATGATGTATCGAAATACTCTACCCTAGAAAAATGGGAAGGGAGCATGACTAGAGCTTTCAAACAAAAATTGGCACTATTGAGCTGGCGAAATCTACTGATACAAGGAAGGGTTTAGAGCTGGGGTGAATGCGAGACTTTCAATAGTCACAACGATGCCTGTTTTTAGGATTATTAATTCTAAGGAAACTTAAGTCCTGTATTCCTGTAAGGAAAATCAAAAAAAAAAAAACACAAGCGAAGCCCATGGATACTGGAAAACAAATTGTGTATTTGTTGTTAACATTTCAAGTTACTTTCACCTTCTAGTAGACTAATCAAAAAAGTTCTGTTTCGGTATAGTCTAAAACTTGCGTTTCCGTTTCCGTTTCCGTTTCCGTTTTTTTTTTTTTCAATTATTCCACTTTGTTTGCTTTTTTAATTTTCACTTTTTTAGCAGTGGGTGTTTTCCTTCCTCTGGGACGATCGTGGTAAAAACGAAATAGCATTGAACGATTTTTTTTTATTAACAGTAGCTTTGAAAAACTGCACAGACCAATAACTATGTCTGAATGAAACCACCCTTGGCTTGCCCCCCTGGGACAATATACATCAAATAATTGAGATACAAAAAAGTTTTGATTATTTTGCAAATACATATAAATGCCAAACTCTTAATTACTCGACTTTTGGTGCGATCCGTTCCACTTATGAACATCTTCAATAAAGAACTGTAGACCCAAAAAGTTATTCTTATTTCTATGTATTGTGTGTGTTTTAGTTCTAGTTCCGATGCAGGGGATTTCAAAATAATTCGTTCTTCAAATCCCATGAATTGTCACCAAGAAGTCTCGCAACCAAAAAATGAAATGTCCTCGCACCCACACAGTAGCATACACCCACACAGTAGCATATAAACAATTTATTTTTGGATCAACCCATGTCAAATCTGTGCTGAGAGACTTTACTTTTTGGCCAGGTGAATTCATGGTTTTCCGATAAACAATCATTTCGAATAATCATGTACCAGCATGCTTCAGAATTAAATAAGGTTGTTTGATTGAGCAATCAACATCACCTTTTTTTTTCTTCTGGCTCTTGTTAAATCCTTTAAAAATCACTATCTTATCTAGAGTTTAAGGAAACACATCCAGCACAGGTGAATAGGAAGAAAACCAAGTCTGGTTGTACAAATTCTGCAAAAAGTGAAATCAAAAAATAACGACAACTGCAGGATTCGAACCTGCGCGGGCAAAACCCAAAAGATTTCAAGTCTTTCTCCTTAACCGCTCGGACAAGTTGCCGTCGATACAAAATTTCTGTTTAAAACATTATAGATCAACATTCTTAGACATTATTTTGAAGTATTTCTAGATTTATGATTTTCTTCCAAAAATTGTAGGTTTTTTTCTATATTTATATAGTTTTTTCTATAATACGATTTGTTTCTTTAAAAAAAAAAAAAAAAAAAAAAAAAAAGGATAAGCATCCGCTAACAAACGCTTTTCAGTAGAACTTGGGAAAAATTGTCCAATAAATTGAGGCAGGAAACCCCTAGTGCTTCAAATGGAAGGGTACCAGATTTTCCTAAAGGATGTTCGAGGATGGAGATTGAGGTTGATAGTTTTCCCTTAATACATGTTATTTATTTTCAAAACCACGTAAGCGATATTTCAACTCGAGTAATGTGAGTAGTCATCAGAACTTGAAGCCTTTTGGGATTCTTTGGAGCTCCTCGTGAGTAGTTGAGAATGAAAGTGATTGTAATAAAAATTCTTGGTTTTATTTATAAGTCCAAGTGAAAAAAATGTCTACCTATCACAAATGAGCAATCTACAACCATTTCTAAGAAACAAATTGAACAAGGAAAAAACCATTTTCCAACTTGGTTATCTACAAGGATCCGAAAGGCTCTAATTTTATGTAGAATATATCAATATTCGATATCTTTATAAAAATACTCATTGCAAATGAAATGAATTACGATTATTTACCTCCTCAGTACATTGACTCGAGTCTTGAAGCTGCGTCAGGAGTGCTTGAAACTCCCGCACTTCCCACCCAGTATAATTGTTGGACATCGAAGCAACGCATGCATTCATAAATTAGACTTGTAATGAGATGTTTCTTTCAAAAAAACAAAAAGATCCCGTTTCTTTCATTTACATGGAGTTCACCCAAAAATAAGTGAAATACATGTACATATATGAATAGAGCTACCATGTATTTTCTTGTTCTTGATTAGTGTTAAAAATTCAATATTTTATTAGTTTGATCTTGGGTCCTTTCAACGTCTCGCGCGGCTGGCAGCCGGCCTCTAAGGCCTGGGGCCATACCCTATGCAAACAACCTAGTTCTACGAATAATTAAATACAAAACGATCTAGTGAGCATTTCAAAAACCATAAAATTTTTAAGAGGCTTAATAAAAAAAGCCTACCAGTAAAATAATTTGTTTTCCCAAAGATCTTCGGCCTTTTTCCATAGGATTACACGTCTTATGAGCATTGGCCCTAAATTGGCCTTGGGCCTTGGGCCTTGGGGCCTTGGAGCCTTGGGCCATCGCACCGCGCACCATGCATGGGGCCAAATCCCCAGGCCGCATACTAGCCCATAACACCTTTCCACACAAATATATCTCCAGTATTCATGTCTGCGTGGCAACAAGTCCAGGACGACCAGGGTCGTGTGTACTACTATAACTCTGAGACACAGGAGACAAGTTGGGAAAATCCAGAGGTGAAACAAGTGGGTACTTGGCAAACATACGCAACTGAAGATGGGAAGGAGTATTACTACAACGAGACCACAGGTGTAACAACATGGGATAAGCCACAGGAGCTCAAAAATGCCGATGAGCAACTGAAAGAGACCGATACTGATAGCGCTGTGGTGGAAGAAAAAATTTCCCCTGAAACAGAGAAGCTGGGCTCCGGGTTACTGGATTTGGACCGCAAGTTGGCTCTGGAACCTCTACTCGAGAGCAGTTTAGTCAATGTCACCGTCCCTAAGGACGCCGAGGATGCAAAAGCACAGTTCCAGGCTATGCTAAAAGAAGGGGGCGTAGATTCGACGTGGTCGTTTGAGAAAGTCATCAAAACGTTCATAAAGAACAAGAGCTATTGGGCTATCGATGATGCCGTGCAGAGAAGATCCTTGTATGAGGACTACTTGGTAGCAAAACTCGAGCTTGAGTCGTCGAACAAACTGGGGTTGATTGAGGAGTTCAAGAAGAATTTTCTGGGTGAGATCCAGAAGTACTTATCCCTGGGTAAACTCACAGACGAGACGCGATGGGTTTCAGCCAAAAATCTCTTGATCAAAGACCAAAACCCCATCTTCGAGCACTCGATTCTCCCCGATTCAGAGCTAGAAATACTCTTTACTGAATGCACAGAAACGACTCGTTCAGAGAAAAAACTTGCATTACAAAAGGAAAAAGACCAAGCTCTCAGTGAACTTGAAGGCTACCTTCTTCAAATAACCGCCGGTGAAACAAACGAGGATCTATCTTGGGATACTTTGTATTCGCGGCTCCAGACAGATGCCCGCTTCAAAGCCAATAAGCATTTCCACGTGCTCAACAAGCTTGATATTATCCAACTCTATACCAGCAAAATCTATCCTACCATTACGGCTAAGCTACACGTACAGCTCTCCCAGATTCAAAAGGTCAATTACCGGTCTGATAGAAAGGCACGAGATGCGTTTAAAGCGTTGCTTCTGACTAAAGCGATCAATGCCAACACGCTCTTCAAAGATATCCTACCGGAATTAGAGAACGAGGATGTTTTCATCGAGCTATGCGGGCGTAATGGATCGACGCCGCTCGAGTTATTCTGGGATATTGTCGAGGAGAAAAAACAGCTTCAAAAGGTGAAAAAAGACCTTATTGAGCATAGCTTACGTGCACACATCGAACAGGATTCCAGTGTACCAGATTATGAGCATGCAATTAAGTCTTTCGATCAATTCTCTTCGGTTTTGAAGCTGGTAAAGGATGAAAGGCTTACAGACATTGATGTTTCTTCTGAAGAGGGACTAAGCGAACTTGCAGTGATCCACCAGACGTTGAGAAACGAGCTCGAAGCTCACAAACAACACCAGCAGACCGTATTTGAGAAACACTTGCATGGCAACGTTCAAAAATTGGCCGAGTGGATTGCGTTTCACAAAGAGGCGGTTGATGATTCTGTGATAGTGTTTGAGAAGCTGAACGATCAAAACCAGGACAACCCAACTGCATCCCAACCGTCAGTCATTGTTTTGAGTGATAGAGACGCTTCCCTAAGAATAACTCACGTTAGTGTATCGATCTGGAAAGATAAGATGGGAAATGTGGATGCGTTCAGTAAACTATCTGCAACGATATCTCGCCACTACAAAAATGATCCAGAAAAAGCTGAAAAAACACTCCATGTCTCATTGGAGAAGTGTTTAAGGGAGCTCGTTGTTGTTCTTACAAGTACGCTCACAAGAAAGAGAACGGCTCCTGAAAATCCAATGCAAGAACCAAAAAGGGCACGACCTGATGGTGAAAAGAAGCCTGTCCTCATGAACTATTGAGGTACCAGTTAGTGTTATTGTGGTGGATTGTTGCGGTGGTGGATTGCTACGGTGGTGGATTGTTACGGTGGTGGGTTGTTACGGTGGTGGATTGTTACGGTGGTGGATTGTTACGGTGGTGGATTGTTACGGTGGTGGATTGTTACAGCGGGAGATCGGGGATGACTCAAAACGAATTAAAGAATATCGAAAATCTCGCTTTTTTTTGATTTTCCTAAGTTGATATGAGCAAGCGTGTTTCATTATTTTCCAGCGGCCCGTACCTGTTCCTCTAGGTGCTGGCGTGGCGTGGCTGTGCGCATTGGGCCGAGGCTGAAATACATGTGACTGGAAATTCAAAAGCATTCAACATCAAACAGAAATTAACCACAAAGAAGCTCATTCTTTGAATAATTTGTTAATTTGTGAATGTTCTCCTATTTTATATCCTGTTGATTTACGAGTGGTTGTTTCCCTAAAGGGCCCGAACCTTTGCCCAAGGGGACCGACCGGAGGTGCGCGGACCTGCACCGGGTGCCTCACCCATGATCTCCAAGCTCACAGCCATGAATCTCCATTATAGCATCGTTGCTTACAGGCCCAAAAATGGTATGTCAAAAATATCCGTTCAGAGGGATCATGAAGGCGGGCGTTAAGGAAAAAGGAGCAAAATAAGATTGGCAATATGCATCAAGCATCACATGAGAAAACATTGAAAACTTTAGCCCTCAATCTGCCAACGGTCCTCTCACATACCAGACACAATCCACACATTGTTATTCACCTTACTAACTCGGGAACCAGTCCCAATCTTTGAAACCTTACTTGACAGCAGTCAGAACATCTTTGACTGCAGCGATTTGCTTGGAGGACTTCTCGTCGCAATTGGTGGAGCGTCATAACAGACCTGAAATTGAGGTCGACAACTCTCATAACCCGGAGCTTCTTTTGAACCCAGTCACAATCGCCAGGAACGAGCACGAGAAGATATTGATCGAGCCCTCTGTTAACTCGGTGCGTGTGTCTATTTGTATAAAACAGGCGGACGAGATTGAGCATATTTTGGTGCGCCAGTTTACGCGGTTCCTCACACAACGAGCTGAGAGTTTCTTTATCTTGAGAAGGGTCCCCGTGAAGGGATACGACATATCATTCTTGATCACCAACTTCCATACGGAACAGATGTTGAAAGATAAGTTGGTGGACTTCATAATTGAGTTCATGGAGGAGGTCGATAAGGAAATAAGTGAGATGAAATTGTTCTTAAATGCTAGAGCTAGAGTGATTGCTGAGGCGTACTTAACCCCTTTTGACTAGTCACAGAGAAGTTCGACAGGATTCGAGTGTGTAAAAATATTGAATATTCAATACAGAGACTAGAAAAAGAAAGAAAAAAAAAGTATCAAAGTTCTTAAGTGGTGTAATCCCATGAATGTAACTAGGGCACTAGCTGTTTCTCTCGCTTCCGGCTTGTTCGACGGCTGCATTATGTTGTTGGGCAAGCGGGGATCTAACAAGAACAGGACTACCTTTTGCTGACTCGGCCTCATTCTTCTGGTGATTCTCGGACACATGCATCGGCGTGGAATGATTAGAGCCGACTTCACCATGCGCCGACTTTTGATAGTTAGTCCTCTGCAGACGTATCGTGTCTTTTGGTGAACGTCCCAGAGTAGACTGTGGCGACTGCATGTTCATTGGACTATTTCTTAAATTACCCACATTGTTTTGCTGCGGATGAAAATTCTGCCCTTGGAATGCCTGCGATGAGTCAAATGGTAGATGTGGGGTTTGATTACCGTATCTGTATTGTGAATTAGGCCCAGCTGAAGGAGGAGTCTCCACATTTGGGTTTGGGGGTGGAAAGTTATTACCAGGATAGGGTGACAAACCTTGTCCTGAAGAGTTTTGTCGATGCGTAAAAGGCCTTGTATCATTTCCTGGCGATGGTTTTGGATACTGCTGCTGTTGAGAGATTGCCTTTTGAACATTAAGCTGTTGGGGCAGCTTGTTTAGTTGCTGCAGAGAGGGCAGTTGAGGCAGATGCTGCAGAAGTGGCAGCTGTTTCGGCATATGCGGATGCTTTGGCATCTGATGAAGCTGTTGTTGATGATGTGGTGGATGCTGATGATGATTTTGCTGATTTTGCTGATTCGGTTGTGCTTGGTGTTGATGAACTTGATGTTGATTGTGTTGATTGTGTTGAACCTGATGTTGGATCTGTTGTTGAGCATGATGTTGACCCCGTTGATGTACTTGATGTTGATTGTGTTGAGCCTGTTGTTGAGCCTGTTGAGCCTGTTGATTGTGTTGAGCCTGTTGAGCCTGTTGCTGCTGTATAGTTTTGCTGTAGTCTATTGTGGGTACATTAGGAATAGTTATCGGCTGTTCACTGCTTTCGTTGAGCAAGCCAGGAATATGATTCATCACCAAGTCCAATTTTTGAAGTGAATCTCCAATCTGGACAAACCCTTTGGCGGAAATTTTCAACACCCACCTGTAGTCGTATACCTTTTCTTTGAAGTCTTTCGCCTCCTCTTTGGAAGACGAGGAGATAAAAAGCAACGCAGCAAAAGTACCAATAAGAGTGAAGTTACTTGAAGCAGATGAATGCCAGAAAGAATGAATATGTTCTGGCTTCAAGTCCTTCACGAACTCAATCGAGGCAATAAGACGGGTTTTTGCGGCTGAACGACACACATTGAGTAGTTCCTCGGGTATCTTAGATCCATGGATATTTTGCTGGTAGAGAGTCGTGATTATTTTTCTGTGGAGAGTAAGTTCAGCTGCGAAATAAGCTAACTGCAAATAACCATTCGAGCATAACTTGCGTGGTTGGACAGAGTTCATTTGGAGTTCAATGGGAAGTGAGTGATACCAAGTCCGGAGCTTCAACTGAATTGGTTTTGCGATTCGCAACACCTCATTGATATCAGTTATCTCCTTCATAGCTTTCATCGAAAAAAGCGTATTAAGAATCTCAGAAAGAATTTTGGAAAGGCTAATCAAATTCATGAAATTTTTCTTACCATTGTTGATATCTGATGAGCCCTCCTTCAAATCTCCATCACCGTGCTTTTCAGGAAAGTCCTCTTCCGCCAAGTCCAGAACGACCCAGTTGATGTCATTGATGTGTGAAGGACGCGAGTTTTTGAGAGATAACCACTTGTCTTCGAGGTAGACAGCCCAAGCTAGACGCTTACGCAAGCCGCGTTCCCACTTCGGCAATTTCCAGCCATCGCAGTCCAAGCCAAGCCCTAGCTCCTCAGCGAGTGCCACAACCTGGGAACACAAGACCCAGTCGTTGTAGTCGGCTTCATTAAATGCCGAAGTAAGAGATGCCAGGGCCTGGCCGTAAGCGGCCGCGGGCGCATGCGACGCATTAATTCCTCTGAGAATATGCTTACATTGTAAGAGCAATAACCCAGCTTGAACCGCACTCAATTTCGGACGTTTCAAGATCTCCAAAATGTAGTTATTAAGCGCGATCCGCAAGATATGCTCCACATTTGGTTTGGGGAAACGGTTGAGCTGAGGATCGTAGTCCCACCATTGGATGGCTAAAACGTACACAGCCGCAAGCAAAGGGGCACTAAACTCACGGTGAGTACGGGAATACTTCTCCAAAAACACCTTTTTGTGCAAGATAGGGTAAGAGGGGTGGATGATACGAAAGTATACATCGATAAGGATCTGGCCATGGGGCGCGATAAACTTCTCTACTGCATCGACATCGTTAGACATCGTCTGGATCGACTGTTTTGTCTGGTCATCCTGCAAGACAAACTGGGTCTTATTCTCCACCTTACGAAGGGAAATTTTGTCACTAAGATTGACTTGCTCTATCTTGTTGAGTGTAGCAGGGCGTCCTGGAGCGGGTCCAAGTGCGGTCTGTGGTTTATTCTGTGAACCAATGATTACCTCAAGTAGGTTTGTGTCGAACAAGTAAGACGTGGGCCCGATGTAGAACGAGGAACGAGGGAACTGAAGAGATAGCGTCTTCTTCAAAAGCGAATTGTTCATTGTAGAGTAATCTTGGACAGGGGCCACAGTGCGTATCGGAACATTTGGCGGTACGATATCATACATATTCGGGGTTGAGATATTCGTGGAGCTCAGGTCAACGACATCCCCAGCTTTTCGCGCCCGCTTTACAACCGGTTCATCCTTCGCTGGTGGGATCCGTGTGTAGGTACACTTTAATGACTTTGATTCACATTGTGCACAGTTATCGGTGCCTGGAATGATCACACATCTGATCTTTTTACGACGACAGTGATCACACGGGCGACGTGGCTTTAGTCTCTGGTCCTTGGTGGCAGGGGTCGGTATGAAAGTACCTGTCTTCTCTTTCTGAGGTCTTACCAGGACCTGTGCTCGGGCAGGCAATGGCCCACCTGTAACTTGCGGAGATGAAGGTGCACCAGGAAGTTGCAGATTTGACGGTACACCAGGAAGTTGCAGATTTGACGGTACACCAGGAAGTTGCAGATTTGACGGTACACCAGGAAGTTGCAGATTCAGTGGGGAATTAGAGACTTGCAGATTTAGTGGGGAATTAGAGACTTGCAGTGTCATTGGTGCATTTGCAACTTGTGGTGGTAAAGGGGTCATTTGGCCCATGGGTGGCAGTGGCGGCAGTAGAATCATGTGCAGTAGAGGACCATGATCGCCATAGGGAAGATGCCCATCATTTGGTTTTATGCCAGTATCGTGTACGCTGTTTTGGAACTGGATCTTATGCATTATAGGATTGTTTGTGGGTACCGATGAGTTTGCAAAATCAAAGTTCGCAAGAAGATCGTTGCTGGCTCCATCAAGAAGGAACTGCGATGCCCAGTCGAGATATGTAGCGGCCGAATCTTGCGCTTGTTCTTGACCCGGGGCACCATTATGAGCGGAATATTCATTCATCGGGCTATGGTGATGAAGGCCGTGGTCAGGCCCTTCTTTTGGCGGGAGTGTACCGGGAATTTCTGGGTCGGTACCTTGGTGTGAAAACGCAGAGTCCGCGTCAACATGGGGGTTCATTTTCCAGGAATAGGCGGAGTTGAGGAGGGGTTTAGTCGAGCGTACTGGTGGTAAGGGAAGCAACGCTTTCTTATTCTTCTTGTTTTGTGTCAAAGAACAAAAAGAAAAGAATTTGCGTGGTGTGGTGTGGTGTGATGGGATGTGATGTGATGTGATGTGATGTGAACTCACTGATGGTGGTTGAGAATGTTTCCTGGCCAAGAAAGGGCGTGAGGGAAAGTAATGCAAGGGAAAAAAAAATCAATAGAGCAGAAGGTGCCTTCGGAAAAGGTTTTGGAAATTGCCTTGGAAATTTCTTGTTCACCAATCTTTGCGTGTCGGCGGCAATCAAGCAAGCGGAATTATTCTTGATAAGGGCTAGTAGGGCGGTCAAGGAAAATAAAAGGAAAAAAAAAAAAACCAAGAAAATGAACTTTGTGATTGCAACGAAGAGGAAACCAAAAAAAAAAAAAAACCTCTGGAGGAAAAGATACACAGTAGCCTGTGTTTTCTGGGGGGCAAGGGTGTGCGAGATGGAGGAACAATCTGAAGAACAGCGCGGGCTGACATGCCGTGCATGGGGCCGGCAGTGCAATTTACGAGGCGGGAGTACGAGGGCGCTTGCGTAAACGCGCAAGTAATTCACCGCGATTGGGCGTGCCGGACGACGGGGTTTGTTTCCGGCGGTAAACTAGAAGGCATGAAGGATGAAGGACGAAGGAACGGAAACACTGTAACAAGTATGAAGTTTTTTTTTTTTTTCGTCTCGATAACTGGGAAAGAGTGGGAATATATGAAAGTTCCTTCATGTGGGAAGCGCATGTGCTGATCTTTTTTCTTTGCATCAACTTTCCTTGCTTTCTTCAGGGGGTTGCAAAACCATTCACCCGGTAAAGAAGGAATAGTGGTTGCCTTTTTTTTTGGCATTGTGCTATGCGCACCTAAGTATATTTCATCGCTCATTGTCTGCGGCCTGCGGACGAGAAACGCTCGCGTGATGTGCTGATCTTGCAATGGAAGTGAAATCGGTCAGAACACGGGGCCTTTGAAATATATAGCCCGCCGACAAATAGCACCGACTTCATAGATTGCCAATTGGGGCCAGGCCGTCGAAAGAGTCATCAAAAGCATACCTTTGTAACATAATTCTTTGAAAAAGAGATTGAAGATTAAGGCTTGTGATTACTGCCCATGAAGATTGCAATGGAAATGAAAACAACTAAAAAAACCACTAGGCACCAAACAAAGGGCGTATACAAGTTGACCCGGTATATTTCCCTAGCCTTCACCCCTTGAGCACAAATCCTGGTAAATGCAACAATTCCTCGACTGTCCAATTGTTTCAGTTGCTTATTTCGTTCCTTGTTCGATGCCCTATTCTGTCTTGTTTTGTTCGGCAAGGAAAATATTCCACCCAATGATCCGTGTCCCCAGCTTTCCCATTGTCTTAATTTCGGGGCCAAGCTCATGCTCGCGGGGTCGCCTTGCCGCGCAGTTGCATGTACCACCCCTGTTAGTGCTCTCTCGTCACACGAAAGCAAGAAAAAGAGAAACAAAATACAACAGAAGAGAGCAAGAAAGTGTGATTTTGTCTCAATTACTTTGCACTTTGAAAGACTTAAAGAGAATTTAAAAAAATCCCGATTCTTTTTGACTAAGATGTTTAATCCCTAGTGGATGTAAACCTCTGTCTGATAGTTTTCTGTTCTGGAGGCGTTCTCCGAAATTGTGGCCCCAAAGAATTTTCCTCGCCCGCGTGCAGCATGCAAGCCCATCGAAATAGTCACTTGTGTGCACTGGCATAATTTGAGCCCGTGGTAGGTCGATCCATGGCAACGTCGCCTCGGTACTCGGCAAAAAACCCAGAAGTCCCGACAAAATCTGCCGAAAGAATACAAAAGAAAAAGAAAAAGTTCTTTGAGGAAAATAAATCGCCACTTTATGCTTTATCGCCGTCATTTCCCTCCATCAAGTTTTGATAGGTCCACGATTTACTGGTGGCTTTTGGTTCCGTGCGCTCGCTCATGCACGAACAGTCGCACGCAGAAAATATTAAGATCCGCTGTTCCACCTAACTGGGCGCGCGAAGCCAAATTGGGTCCGGGATATGCGCGCGTTGGTCCGATTGAGACGAGCCCAGGTCCAGGGAAGCACTGAGCCCAGACATTTCGTTCGGTGCTGAATGTCCATGTGAATGACGCCAAAACACCGTCTCACGATTTCCGAGATTGAGGATGAGGAGGATATCCAAGAAAGAAAGGCTCGGCGCAAAGGCCGCACACACGCCCGCAAGAAGCAGCATGTCCTGTTATCGTATCTCGATGACGACCTTGACCCTCCAGTAATGCTCTTTAAAAAGGTAAACCACGTGGAGAAAAAGATGCTCAATATGACTGAACTTGCCTCTTTGGATCCTAAAGTTGCATGCTTGGATACTGTGCGCGAGAACAGTATCAATCCAGCATGCCAAGAAGATGCGCCTATGCTCGTTGAGTCGGAGCAGCTCAAAACAGAGTCTCTGGTCGAGTCTATACCATTTGTGCACCAGATATCTCGAGTTTTAGTTCTGTCATATGAGCAGCTTCAGCTCCATCATTTGTTTCCGACTGTAGAAGAGAATTGCAAGTTCCGGCTTTTTCTTTATGCGGTCGCGTTTGGCCACGACGTATTTTGGCCTAAAGATCCCGTCATGATAAGTGTGTTGAAGCGGGTTCTTACATCATATGAGGTTCATTTGGCATTAGAAGCAGCAGGGATCAGGACCACCGAATTCAGTCAGAAAAAGGAACAGTCGAGCCGAATGAAAGAGCCAGTGGCCGAGACGTGCGTTGAAGAAACATTAACCACTACTAAGTGCTTGTCGTATCCCATTATGAGATACTCCGAAGCGGTTGAAGTTCCTAAAAAGATTACTAGGCTATTGCCTTGAGCTTTAGTTGAGAAAATCTCATAAATGTTTCTTATTTTAATGTTGCTTCTGACTGCGAGGATTGGGCCAATTCCTGAGGTCATCGTTGTTCAAAAAGCCGAATCTGTGCCTCAGAAAGTTTTGGAACAAAAAAATGGGATTATTATATCCAAAAATTCTACGATGAAATATCGGTCCTAAATATTGCATGATGCAGTGGGCCAGAAAGAGATTCCCCCTTAATATTATAACATAACCGAAAGTTGCCACAATATCTTGAGGCCAACATCGCACGGAAGCAAATTCATAATCGTTATCCGAATGAAATGAAAGAGCGAATGAACCAAACTTCCAAATGCGTCAAGACGACTTCTGCTTAGAATCTAGTCTGGTGAGGGTTTGTCTCAATGAACCCCGTCCGAATTTCGTTGTATACATATTCATGACATACAAAATTGCAGGCCAATTTAGTAAAGCTGTCCGGGCTAGACTTATATCCATATATTTTTGTCTGTTGCCACGAAAAAAGCGACAAGTTTCACCAAAAAAAAAGATGTCTTTTGACTTAACTGAAGGGTATTTACTCGGAGGATTTATACTCCTTAGCCGAGAAATAAATATAGTGTTGGGGCTTGTTCAAACTTCGAAAATGGAAACTCGGGTCTTTCTTTGTAGGCATGGGGTGAACTCTTTGCTTTTCGAAATTTGGAGCTTTAACTAATGAAGTTAAAACCTAAACGCATGATTCTAGTGGGGTTCACCATTCATGAATACACTGGACTGAATAATTTGCAGCTTGTTTAATTAAACGAGTCTTTGAAGAATGCGCTGTTGGAATCTACCTCAGATCTGTGTTGAAGCGTGTTCATGTTATGCTGTTATGGGTTTGCGTGTCGCAATCCGCCTAATCCATATACCGTGGATTGTCCCATCTGTCATATAAATTTATGGTACATCTGGTGTTTTGCATTCAAGTGATCATCACTATTGTGAAAGGAAGAATATGTCTTGTTCACATATCATGCTGCGTAACGAGTCAAAACTTTTTTTCATCTAGTACTTGTTACTAACTCTTGTAAGATCGTGCAACGCCAGAGAAAGTTTTAGATCCAAAGACGATGCAAAGGAACAAAGCAATCTGCAATATCCGAGACATCGACCAAAATCCACAAGTGCAGCTAGGGACACCCGTTAAATTATAATTTTCACTTACCAAAGGTAAATGGGTTAACGATGTAACGCATATACGGTCGGCCGGGAAAAACCTTGACTCATATCAGCTTTTTGAATGGTAATTTGCGATGAAGCTCGTTGTTTATGTGATCCATCAATGTATGTTTCACACGAGAAGCCTTCTCTTGATGTTTTCAAGGAAGCCGCGATCATATATGTTGGATAAGTCCGTGGTTACCAGGGTGATCTTCAGTAAAACATGGCGGTGCAGTTCGTCGTCCAGAAATAGAACACGCAGATCGTCTAGCAGAATGTACACCAGTGTATAGCTACCGTCATTCTCGTTTCGCATTGTGGCTCTCTCGACATAAATTCCGAGATCTGATACGTGAAAAAGAACACCCAAATCCACCAAATACTCGATCTCGCCCCATTTATCTGCTTCGTTTGTGGTCACGCCCAAATACATATACCGGAAATGGAGGCACGTGAATGCAGCGACAACCACGGAGAAAACAGCCGCAAGAATCAACAAAATACCCGCTATTTTATTGGCCTGAGACGTCCGTGTGATCGTGTACCACCAGCCGTTTTTACGCGGATCGAGTTTTAAAAGCTTCCAGCATAAGTATCCTCCATAGACCATGATATTAATGTTTGCAAGCAAAAATGCAATGAACCAGCGATAGTTGTTTTGGCCAACGCAGTTGTTGACGAAAATACAATGGTGGTCATATAGATAGACGCATCGGTTGCATACAGAGCAGTGTTTTGACCTTGCCGGTTTCGGCAAGGCGCAAGTATGGCATGTTTTCGGGAAAAAAATCAAGCCGTTAGGAGGGTAAATGTCCATGGCAGTATCGACGGACTGTGCCGTAGCAAAACCTGGATCCGAAAAGGTGATGAGTTCGGTACTAATCACAACCAGAGCTATGGAAAAGACAATGTAGAGTAAATGACCATGGGAGTTCCTAATGTCTAGTTTGCTATAAACATGGACGAAGAATTGTTCCACGCATGCAAAAATGATCCCACAATAAAGCACCGGCACCGTCCACCTGAGGGCGGAATAAATCAGTGAACTAACCGTGGCGTAGTAAAACAATGCGGAGTTAAACCATACTAAGCAGCGATGGAGCTTATGGAGTGGAGTGTTTCGAAGTGCCGGCGAGTCTCCGAAGACAAGAACGGCTACCAACAGCGCAAACACTAGAAGGACGGTGAGAAATGCAAACATCGGCAAGTTGCCTGGGTCAGAAGCGGATTCTCTGGTGGATTTGGTAGATTTGGTGGGTTTGGTAGGTTTTGGAGTTGTTGGAGTTGTTTATGGGCTGATGGTGACGACGTCCGGCAGGGTGGAACATTTCCTGTTGATATAACGATTATTTATTTATAACGATAACAAAGATATAACGATAACACAAATAATATACGTGAGGGATTGGACTCCCAACGTGCAACTGTTAACGCGTTGATGGACGGGCCGATACTGAATAAATGGTTGTTGTAGCAGATTTACTTCTCTCTGGGTCAGTGTGATATCCCCGAAAATTTATTTGGCGAGTGGTGTGTGTGATCATCCAGCCAATCGTTTGGGCCATGGCGTTATACATCACTCAAGCGCTCACAGTGTCACACAGTATGAGAAAAGATTTGACGTTGCGGAGTCGAGTCGAGTTGTGTCGGCAGAAAAAAGAAAAAAAAAAAAAAACTTCCACGATGGCTTTCAAAAACGGGCTTAAATAGATTCCTTACAAGAATTTCAACAACATTACTCTGAAAATTCCGCATTTCAAGGAAAGAACTCAAGGTTATTGATGGATAAGACTGGCAGGAAGCGGGTGTCTAAGAATGCGAACTTTCTGCATCACGAGAAGGCCATAATGCAATATTCCTAAATTCATAATTCAAAGAAAAAAAAAGTACTCAAAGAAAGAAAAAAAGAAGAAAAAAAAAAGCAAGAAAACTAACAAGAAGATCAAGAATTACAAGAAGATTAAGAATTACAAGAAGATTAAGAATTGCAGAAGCTAGAATAGTGACATCTAATCCATTCCCACGTGACAGACAAATGAAGAAGAAACACGGAGGAGGTCAGCATGCGATGAAAAACAGTGCCTGGTTACCGGCCCTGGCGTGCCCGCCGTGTTCACGAGCAATGGGGCCAGAGACGACGCCAGGCGCACTGAATCCACGTCACGCCAGTCTGAACAACAGCCAAGGTAACGAATTACAACTGTGGTTTTATTTTATTATATATATATATATTTATTTCACTTTTATTTTTTTTATGTTCCAACTGAGGGTGTTGGCCCAGTCCTTTCTCCCTTCAAGAATACATGGTATTAAACCTAAAACAAAGACGGACCCCCATTTGGACTGCGAACGTGTGGAGTGACACCTGGCCTCACTTTCTCGGGTCGGTAATTTGTAGAGCCGGTCAATACATGATACATGGTATACTAAGCGGTCGAGGTCAGATCATTTCTTGTCCTTTTCCAAGTCATCCCTTTTTGAACCTGCTTCGATTAACAGTAAAATATTTTTAATAGATATATCTGTTGACAATGAACATTTATTTGGTATATCTACTTCCTTTGTAGGCTCTTCCCAGATGCACTTGTCAAGGCCAATTCTTCAGCCCAGAATCTCGCCCTCGCCTGTTGTGGGGCCAACCCACTTCCAACCCAGCGCGCCAGCCAGCCTCACCATTCTCAACTCAGACATAGGCCCAAGTATCAAAATATTACCCACACAAAAAAAAAAAGTCCATACCTGTCAAATACTGCCGCCACGTGGTCATTATACCGCACAATTGGGATCGATAAGCACGATACGGCCAAGTCAATCAAGCGAAACAATCCAAACCCAAAACCCAAACCCAAAACCCAAACACCATGAATCCCGCAAGTGTGGTCGATGAACAACTATACTATCTACACCACATCCTAGAAACAGTCCCCTTTGGTCCAGGGGCAAAAACGAACGGCTTTTTCTTGGACACATATCGCCTCGCGTACTCTGACATCAAACAGCTCGGCATCACGGAAAAATCTTGGGAGTCGTATAACCAGGTCCCGGCCAGCAAACTTCTCAAACTATCCATTTCTTTTGGAAACCTTGTCAAGACTTTCCACCAGGAAAAGGCCAGCCATGAAGCACGGATTGCCCAGCAAAACCCCCGCCGGCAGCCCCGACAGACTGTTGACCCGTTTCAGGACACTTTTACCAACGAAAAGACGTTTTCCGTGCCTCCATACTACCTCAACTTGGTAAAACACTTATATCTAGTGTTGAAGAACTTTGATATCGGCCCTGTTGCAGGCAACTCGGCTGCCAACACCACCATGGCGTCTATGGCTTCGGCCACCCACCAATCACGGATGTCGCAGATTTCCCGCGCCAGCATGGCTGAAAGTGAACTTTTTTCAGTGAATAATGGCTCTCAGCAAAATGGCATCAACCTGGCGCTGAATCCCAACGCAAACATGGCACTGACCATGGCACTGACCATGGGACTGACCATGGGACTGAATATGGGACTGGCAATGGGGCTGACCATGAGCTCACCTATCCGTCTCAACTCACGCCAGCTTCTAGTGGAAAAACTTGAGATCAACATTCGCCTCGATGCGCTCTTCACCTATAAAATCACCCTCAAACTCCTCGACCTGATTTTTGATATTCTTAAGCAACTGCTTGGATCGTATTCGCCGCCCGAGGAGCCTTTAGATGAGCTGCGGCGCAAAAGCCAGTCGGAGACCTCTTCCATCTTCTCTTCCATCTCAGGCTCATCGGGTGTGCTTGATTCCATCACCAACATGGATGATTACACAAGACTACTTGTGGAAGTGGGACGGCGAGTCAGCCTCGGAATACTAGATCCGTTCACTGATCTTTTACGCGAATCCATTGTGAAGCCGACCATTCTTGGGGGATTTCAGCATCTTGTTAATACTATATGAAGAATACAGGGTGGTTGATTCAGGGGATTTTTTATGGCCTGCGAGGGGGGTCCAAGGGAGATGTGGTGGTGCTTATTCTGAACGCATTTCTTCGTGATATGTGATACATGTGGGGGTAATGTCCTACAGAGATACATCTTTAGGGCAAAATGGAAGTGGCGACAGAGTAATCCAAGCCCTCGGTCACTTGATCAGACTCTTGCTGTTTCCCCCGGTATTTGTGATTTCACTCGAGTATTTTCGGGGGATTTTGAAGAGGGACAATTTCCTGTGAAGAAGATGAATGATACTTCGAATACCTCATTTTGGTTGCTCGTTAAATGTGATAATCTAAACGATTTGGACTTGGAGGTGTTGTGGACGAATCCGGAATCACCTCACTTGGTCCAATGGGCGAAAAAGCTTTGGTTGATAACCCAGAAAGATTATCTCCTTGGCCGTTGAGTCGAGCCCACTGTTTTCTTGACTAATACGTATCGGCATAAATTTGTTGTCTGTGAAATTAATATTGAGCGTACTGGGAACCCGCCTTTGCTATTACTGAACCGCATCTTCTGAAAATGATGTCAAATTTGTCCGCCTTATAAAATTGATCAATCCATCTTTGATTTCCATATGGAGCGATATATTTAAAATTTAGCAACAGTCCATATCGACGCTGGCACGTTTGTTCTTGTCTGACAATTCCTGAATAATAAACAAGACATAATTGTTCTTTTATATTATTGATAAGTTTTAATGCCACTAGGATATCAAAGGGCTCCTCTTTTGAGTAGATTGATCACATGTGTTTTGCCCTCTTCCTGATAAAACTAAAAGTTCTCCTATCATATAACTTCCGACCTTCCGTACACTCTCTAGACCCACGGCCATTCCAAATTATTTGTATCAAGTATCCATCCCAGGTTCTATTCAATTTCTGAAAGGGGAAAAGATAACCCCAACATGAAACCACCACACTGTAAAAAATTATGCGCCATTGTAGACATGGGAAAATATGATAAAATATTATCACTCTTCTAACAACTAAAACCACCAGTTAGCGAACTTTCGCCAGATAATGTGGGCACTTTTTCGGCCTAGAAACTTGCCCAAAAGAGGGAATATGACAAAATGCACAAGCCCTGTGATCTGGTTGATGCTTTCTTCCCAGTGTTCCTGTGCCGTAAGATCATATTCGGACTCTGTTTCCGAATAGTAGTCGGAATCTTCCTCCGGTGGGATTTCGTTGAGCTGGCCTGCGTCGTATATTAGATCCGAGGACATTTGAGTCTATTTCTGGAGAAATAAAAGGACTTGGTAGATCTTTTGGAAGTTCAGTACGTCAGCAAGAAATAAGAGAAGTGAAATCTCTTTTATCGCGTGAGTTATGGTGGTTTTTTGCTTCTGAAACGGAGAGCAAAATACGGCGAAACACTTGAGTGATAGATACCGTCAGTCACGTGAAGCGGGTCACGCGATACGGCGTGGAGAAATGGAAGGCGTGTGCTGGACAGGGCAGCTTCCAAGACCAATTTTTTGGGGGCTTAAGGCGGCTTCTGGGAAGTACTTGAGTTTCACTTTCTGAAGAGAAATTGCTTCATTTGAACGAAGTCGTCGCGATTTTATCAAAATCTTATCCATACAAGATTGCCATTTTTTTCTCTGTTTTTGTCCCCATTTTTTTTATCATAAGAGTCAATCAGTATGGGTTCTAAGTGGCGAACCGCGCCCATGGCCCTGGCCGTATGAGGGACGTGCCAAAGGCAAAGTCAGCATACCTGGTTTTTATTTAAAATAGAGAGAGAATGTAAAAGAGCACAAATAGACAGTACGGTTTCTGTGCCCCCTATCATTCCGGGTTTTTCTCTTTTTCGAAGATTAAAAGCCACTGAAGTAACTTCAACCCCTAGTTGTCTGCAAAGGCTTGGGACAATGGATGTCTTTAGGGCGATATTTTGAATTTTTGCCGCGTCTTCTTTTTGCAGCCAACCTTTTCTGACACATATAAATATGAGCTGGAATCCCACTGTATGTCCCTATTCAAAGTAAAAAATTCACAAAGGGAAGTTTCTTTAAAGCACCAGGAGGCGATTTGTGGCATATTATCTTTGAGGGCAAACTCGCAATTGTCTGTGTGTCATAGCAAAGGTATGGGGGTCACCCAAAACACCGCCAGGGCTATTGAAACCTGTAACGACAATCGATTTGGAGGTATACAATTGAAATTATTCAATCCACAAAAAGCCTCTTGGGGCTATGTTTTTGGCCTCTTGCAGCTTTTACTCGAATTTGTTCACGCCTTGGTTGTTGTGAGACCATGGGTAGAGCATACGAAGTCTGCCGAGTCCCTGCTGCAAAAGCCTCTGGCTCATTATGATTTGCATTGCCAAGGTCACTCAGCTCATGAAAGTGACCCAAGAAAGAGATTACAAAGTTGGTTCAGACTCAAAAGAAAGACACAGAGAGAGGGTTTTAAGTTTCTTGGGGCCAAATTTCTTCAACAGAAGTCTGTAATGATATGTTTTTTCATCTCCGGCCGCGGCCAGTTCGGCCCTGTTGTCATCAATTCTCACTTTTCATATACCCCAGGCCCAGGCCCCACGAACGCCAGAGATTAGCCTTGGACAATAAGTGTAAAAAGTTGAGAGAGAGCACAAAAAAAAAAAACAGCACCTATAATTTCGCCCTCGAAAGTCTTCATCCTCCTTTTTTTTTTTTTTTCCCATGTTTTCCCTAATCTAAGCTTCATTTTGCCCGAACGGTTTGGAGCGATTTTTTGGGGCCGCGCCTGGCTTACGCCTAAAGCGAAGCGCACCGGGGCCTCATCGCAGGAAATTTTCAAATGCCCCATGCTCACAAGATTAGCATCTAAAGTGACAAAAACCACAAGAAATTTAGGCAGGATGTCGGTGAATCTCGACGACTTCACCGTGGTGAAAGAAGGAAAGGCGACAATCTTGGCTCCAAAAGAGGATAAGGTTTTTTACAACCATATCCAGCAGTTCAACCGTGACTTGTCGGTGATGGCCATCAAGGCTTGGCTGAATCAGTATAAGGTGTCTCGGGAGGGCGAGAAGGAGCTCCGTGCAAAGAGGCGGAAGCTCACAGTGGAACACCAGCCAGAGATAGGCCCTGTTTCCGGCAGTGGGGAAACTCAAAAAACTGAAGTCACCAAAGAAGTCACCGAAGAAGTCACCAAAGAAGTCACGGAAGAGGTCGCCAAAGATGTGACCGAAAAGAATTCCGATAAAGAAGCCGCGGCCAAGGCTCAGGCTAAAGCGCATGCAGAAGTTCCCTACATTCGCATCCTCGAAGGCCTTTCTGCTACCGGACTCCGTGCTGTCAGATACGGCCACGAAATCCCCAATGTGGCTCGGGTTGTTGCCAACGATTTGTTGCCCGAGGCAGTTCGTTCCATCAACAGGAGCTCTGAATATAATGGGCTCCAAGAGAAGGTTGTAGGCCACCAGGGCGATGCCATTAAGTACATGGGCTCATTGCCCGGGACAGAAAAGTTCCATGTGGTCGACTTAGATCCTTATGGTACAGCTGCTCCGTTTATCGATAGCGCGGTGCAACTGGTCCGCGATAACGGCTTACTTCTAGTTACATGTACAGATGCCGGTGTTTTGGCGGGAAACGGGTACCCGGAAAAATGTTTTGCACTCTATGGAGGCAATAATCTCGGCAACACGCCCATGGGTCTGCAGCTGAATCATGAGGCGGGAATCCGGCTCATTTTGGGTACTATCGCTGCTGCCGCTGCAAGGTACAAGCGGAGCATTGAACCCGTGTTGAGTTTGAGCATTGACTACTACTTCCGCGTGTTTGTGCGTGTGACCACAAGCCCGCTCCAGGTGAAGCAATTGGCCTCGCAAACCATGATTGCGTATCATTGTGTTGGATGTGGGGACATCATTGAACAGAGACTAGGCCGTGCAACCAATAACAAATTTCAAACCCCACGCATTGCCCGGATCCCAGGGGAAAACTGTTCGTACTGCGAGAGGCCGTACCACGTGGCCGGGCCCATGTGGGGAGGCCAGCTCCATGATACCGAGTTCATTGACGAAGTGCTCAAGATAAACAGCGACGCATCGCCGGAGGTCTATGGTACGCGAGAGAGAATAAAGGGTATGCTCACGTTGGCCAAGAACGAACTAGCTTTACCTTTCTACTTCAACTTGAACCAACTTTCCAGCTTGATGTGTTCTCCACCGATTTCTATCGATGACTTCGCAAGAGCCGTGGGAAACTTGGGCCACAACGTTTCCTTGACGCACGCAAAGAAAAACTGTATCAAAACCGATGCCCCTTGGGAGCAGGTGTTGCAGATCGCTATTGCATGGTTACGGAGAAGTAACGAGCGCCTCTTGAAGGAATTTAAGGGCAAGCTCGACACAGAGACCAAGGAAGAGACAAGGCAAAAGCTACAAGACAAAATCACCCGGCTTGAGACCGACTTGGGTACCAACCCAAAATTGACAAGTGGCCAAGTTGGATACAAGATCTTACAGACAGTGACAGCCAACGATCAGATTGATTTTGACACATGCAATGCGCAAAGCGATAAGATTGAAAAATTGAGAAAATTGAAGATGGTGCGCTTTCAAGAGAATCCCACCAAGAACTGGGGGCCCAAGTCACGTCCATCAAAGACGTAGAGAAAGCGAGCACATAGAGACGAGGACATAGAGAAAGCGAGCAAATAGAGACGAGGACATAGAGAAAGCGAGGACATAGAGACGAGGAACACCGGAGTGATAGCGAAGAATAGAGACACCAGAGACATGATAGAATTAAGTAGGATCAATAAAGTTCGGGAGGAGTATACAGTTGGACGTAGAACCAAGTGTGTGGTTTTTGTTGTTCCCAAAAACAAAAAAACGGACACACTGGGAAGAACCAACCAGAACTAGTCAAACATATCAAAAATTACAGTAGCAGGCTCGAAAAGATATAAATTATTCTATTAACGCGAAAAGCTTACAACAACATGGCGACACCAGCAGCGGCGGCAACACCGAAGACACCAGCACCAACCAATTGGGAAGCACCAGCAGCAGCAGTGGAGGAGGTACCGTTCTTGGTAGCGTTGTGAGTACCGTTCTTGGTACCGTTGGTGGCGTTAGCGGCGGAAACAGCAGAGACGGCGGTCAAAGCGAGGACAACAGACTTGAATTGCATTGTAACGAGTGGGATATGGATGGAGAAAGAAAAAAAGCCTCACCAGATATTTCGTCGGGATTTCGCGCGTTTATATATCGAGAGTTTTACTTTTTTTTTTTTTTTTTTTATCTGCGTGCCCGCTGCAGGTTCCAC
>JAJMHT010000022.1:72176-97088 GCA_030583145.1 Metschnikowia vanudenii | reverse complement strand
CAAAAAATTATGAAACAAGCGGGTGAGGGAGATCATGCTACTTATATACTTTTTGCATCATGTGTGCTGCAAAAACACCAAAAGGCGGAAAAGAGGTGCAGACGGGCTTTCCCGGGATCTCGACATGTGTTTCCTGGCTGATTATAAGTACCAAGCATATCCCTAGTTCTGAAGACGCAGCTTTAGAAAGAGTAATATAAACGAAAACAAAAGCCCCAAGGCAGTTAATTGTTGGCCGAATAATAGCCTTTTACCAGATTCTTGATTGTGAAATTAACGTGTCAGACACGTGTTTCGGTGCTGTTTCTATTTAGCTTTTCTCTTTCTATTTTCCTATTTATTGTGCCCCCGGATTGCTGCGACCGGGGGACTGTGGGGCCGTAACCGAATTTTTAGGTTACGCTAATTTTGCGTCAATGCAGACACAAGAACAAAGAGGGGGGACATGTGGTTTCATGTTAATTCGAGCTTTACCCGCGTTTAGAGTTCCGCTTTTCAATGGCAAAGGGGTTAAAACAGGAATATTTCTGAAGGGTAAACCGGAAAGATTTTATTCCGCCAAGACAACGCAAGAAGATATAAGATATAGAGATCAAGAGAAGAAAAGAAAAGAAAAGAAAAATGATATTACTGCGGCCAGTGGTGGTTCGCCTGGTGATTACTATATCTCCGGTCAAAAATGGTCATGTCCCTAGTTCTTCGATGAATCTTCTTTCAAGGTGACAATACGGTTTAAGATGACTTCGTTGCCACTTTCTTTGTCCATGCAGAAGTAACCAATTCTCAAAGCCTGGAAACGAACGGTTTCGGGTCCTTTCTTCTCCTGAATATTGAACTCAGAACCCTCAATGCCAATATTCAAAGGAGACTTGGTCTCGATCTCATCAAATCCAGCAGCCTCGATCAAAGCATTGGGAATGACTTCTTCCGAGTCTTCGTTGATGTCCTTCAAGTAACCATCTGGATGGGCGGCTGGGTTTTCACTCTTGAACAATTGGTTGTAGATTCTAACCTCTTTAACCTTCTTGCTGTTCTTCTCGCCGACCCATTGAATATAGGTCTTTGGTTTCTTCTTTAAGTCCTTGTCGTAATTGACAATGATCTTTTCAACCTTTCCAGCATCATTTTTAATTACCTCCTTGACACTGACATTGAAAGGCACCTTCATCAAACCAACAGGCTGACCTGGGGCCAATCTGAAGTATTCCTTATCGACCTCATCTCTGTAGTCGCTTCTGTCGATATAGAAGCGTTTGGTGAAAGGCAACTTGCGGGTTCCAAATTTGGCATCTGATCCTGGCTTGTAGGACATGTCAACGAGCTCCTCAAAGTCCACGGGAACGTTGTCGACCTCACACAAAACTGGGTCCAAAACAAGCATCAATCTTGGAGTGGTCAGATCCAAGTATTGTCTGACGGCACTCTCGAATCTGATCACCTGAATGTTTGTGGTGGAAGTGGTGACACCTAGCGTGTTAATAAATGACAAGATTGCTCCTGGTGGAACACCACGACGCTTGATGGACTCCAAGGTAAACAATCTGGGGTCATCCCAGTCCCTAACATAGCCCTCGGTGACTAACTTGGCGATCTTACGCTTGGACATGATGGTTCCTGTGATGTTGAGTCTTCCGTACTCTCTCTGGGCTGGCCTGTACACATGCAAAGCATCACACAACCACTCGTAACTCTCTCTGGAGAGTCTGAACTCGGTGGTACACAAGGAGTGTGAAATGTTCTCAAAAGAATCGACCAAACAGTGTGTGAAGTCGTACGTTGGGTAGATCTTCCATTTGTCGCCTGTTCTATGGTGAGGCGCGTTCAAAACTCTGTAAGCAACCAAGTCCCACATTTGAGGAGAAGGCGATTCAAGGTCCTGCTTCATTCTGAGAGTGGCCTCGCCTGGCTTGAAGTGACCATCCCTCATTTGTCTGAACTCCTTCAAGTTCTGCTCGATACTGTTGTCTCTGTAAGGACTTGGGAAACGTTCTCCACCAAGAGTTCCGTCGGGCTTCATTCCTCTCTGCGCCTTGACTTCTTCGGCAGTACAGTGGCAAACGTATGCTTTGTTAGCCAAAATCAACTTCTCGGCCAATTCGTACAACTGGTCGAAATAGTCCGACGAGTAGGTGATTTTCCAAGGCTCAAAGCCCAACCATTCCACCATACTCTTTATACTGTTGAAGTATACCTCCTCCTCGGCCTCGGGATTAGTGTCGTCGTATCTCAAGTAACAAACACCACCATTATGTTTGGCATAGCCAAAGTTCACCATGATAGCCTTCGAATGTCCAATATGCAAAAATCCATTTGGTTCTGGAGGGAATCTCGTGAAAACCTTGCCCTTGGTGAAAGCCAAGTGTTCTTTCATCAATTCAGGGTAAGCCTGGGGATTCTCGCCAGCTTTGTGCAAGTCTCCCAAGAAACCCTCGGTATACATGGACCTTTCTGGGGCCACAGTTGGTGCAGCAGAAGAGGTATCCTTCTTGGCCACAGCAGCCTTCTTCTTTTTCTCCTTCTTCACCACGTCACGCTCATCCTTTGGACCAAAAATCTCCAACGCAATTTCGTCGATGATTGGCTTGAACAAACCAGGTGCAGCCCACTTCAAACTCTCGAGTTTCTTGGTTTCTCCCAAAAGCGCAGGAACACCGGCGTATCTCTTTGCTTCGACCGTCTCTTTGTGCGCATCTACGTACTTGAGAATTTCCGCTTTGACGTCTTCACGTGTCAAGTCAATTCCTACGCCTGCAGCGACATTCAAACCTTCCTCTGTGACTTCCGACCCATTCGCCTTCACATACTTAACTGCCTCGGAGAGCTGCAAAGGCGTTTTGATTCTGCCATCTACAATTGCTCTGGTGACCAATGGTCTCTTTGCAAGCTCCTCCTCTGTTTGCAAGGCCTTGCTCTCGACGGCTAAGCTCTGCAACAAGTTGAGCTTTTTCTCGTCAGTCGAAGATGAGTCAACTTTCTCCTCGTTGAGAATCGACACGAACGCATCGCAAACTTTCTTGTTTTTGGTGATTTCCACGGCCTTTTTCTCGGCCAAGCCAATGCTTTTAAAAAGCAGAACCAATTCGTCTTCGCTGGTCATTTCTACGCACAAACTTGCACTGCCTTGATGTATAACGGTTGTATGGAGGAGATATCCTTTGATCTGAGGACCCTCATCCTTTTTTTGGGAAGGCGCACGACCTTTAGGACCATGAATTTTTGGTTCGTGGAATCTACTAAGTCGAGAAAGACAAAATTGTGAGGATATATTAAGGCAAATTATGAATTGTAACTAATATTAATATCGCTCCATTTACTGTTTTGTTTTCTTGTTCTGCGTCTGTTTTGTTTTCGGGTAGAGTTGGCTAACCTAAAGGCTGCGAATCCTACCCACCACTGTTATTAACAATAGGAAAATGGCGCCCTTTAAATCTCGACGCTCTTCAGACAATCCGAGAACATGTGATACTCATTTTCCGCTCTCTTCATAAAGAAAATAAGATGAAAAAAAAAGAGGTTTTTTGGAGAATTGGATGTCATTGATGCGTTGTTGTCTTGTATGTGCTCCACATTTGAGTGCGAAAGCCAATGCTTTGAAGAAGAGCACACCATCTAATATGGAATGCCTTTTAACGTGAGGCAAATACCAGATATAAAGACGTGCGTTCTAAACATGCATACAAAGCTCCATAGAGACTTGGTCACTTGACAAAAGTAAATCTTTACTTGTTCAAGAAGCCAATGAGGGTATCTGCAAATTCATCGGGATTATCCAAGTATAAGTGGTGGCCTGCATTGCTGATTATGCCGAATTCAGCTAGTTCTGGCTTGCCCTCCGCCTTACATAACCCATTGATCTCATTCGCCATTTCTTTACCAGCATCTCTATTCATCCAGTCCTTGTCTCCGTAAAGCCATAGGGTGGGAAGATTCATTTTCGTGAACTTTTCGGGGCATCGGTCAAGTAAAGGAAGCCTTGCGAGCGCACCGTATCCAAGAATACGCGTAATGGCATATTCCCCACTACCCGCCGCATTGAATATGCGGTAGAAGTAATCATGGATACACTGGAACTTCTCTGGATTGGTATAGAAAATATGCGAGAACCTATGAGTTGTCCACCCGGAAATCATCTTTGACCGCATTGGACCTGCTTTCCGCATGATAGAAAATGGCGAAACATGCTTCTCCCAGAGCCAAGGAACTATCTTAGAGCGCAAAGACTTGGACTTTTTGTCGTTCTCGTCGGCATCTTCCGCCTCCCCGGGAGGCTTGCCGGGTTTTTCGAGCTGGATTGTATCGCCTAATTTCGCATCCTGTAGTGTTTCGCTACCTCCACTTTGGGATTCGGAACTGGTCACAATATCTTCTTGGTTGCTGGTTATTTCTCGCGTAATAGATAATCGGGGTTCCTGGGAATTCTCGGCAAGACATTCAGAGGCAGAGACCTGGCTAGGTGAGTGCTCTGAATCTTTCAATAATGATTTAGCATGACGTTCAACTCCCACTGGACTGAGTAATACCAACTTTTCGATCATGCTTTGTTTGTTATCGTCAATACTGCGCTGGTTATACTTCATCGCATAAGCACAGCTTAGGTAACCACCAAAGGAATGGCCAACAAGCACAAACTTCTCAATTCCTCGACTTTTGCGCCATTTCTCGATAGAATCAAGGAACCAGTCCTCATTCTGGCGGATCTCAGCAACAGTTCCATGCTTAAAATCAGGGTAATCTGGTCTGGAAGAGAAGCCAAACCCAAGCATGTCTATTGCATGCACGCGAACGCCAGGAATTGAAGATAAACGATCAAAATTGTCAAAGAAAAGACCAAGTGAAGCTGCATATCCATGAATAAGAACAATGTCTTTCACCGGTTTGGCTGTGAGTGATTTAGCGTTCAGTGACTCAGGTTTCTCTGTGTTCTCGATATAGAACTCGTGAATGTAGTTTCCATTGCCTATATCGGTATCAATAAGTTTAGATGTACGGCGGCCATCCGACTCTGGGAAGAATGGCAAAAAAGAAAGAAGCCGAGTCTCTACTATGCGATCCGAGTACTTCTTGCTCCACGATTGTTTCCACCAGTCCAGAAAAGACTGTTTCCATGCATAAGGGGGGACTTTTCTCCCATCTTCAAACTCATTGACTGGTTTAGGCAGTTGGGATGATACGTCTGCTTTATTGGATTCGGTAACTGACATTGTGTTGTGGGAAGAATGGGAAGACGTGAAAGAAACAAGGTGTAGGGTCGAGTGAGTCTATAGTCAGAGCTTGCAAGGTGTTTGTTGGTTTGGTGGTGTCGATAGTTGTTCCAGAGAAATCAAAAGAAGCAAATGGCAAATTCGACAATTTCAGAGTCTGTGATAAAGCCAAACGGTAGATATGAGGTTTGAGTGTGTTAGTGGATGAAAGCGATTGGCCGAACGAACGGAAATCTAGCAACAAACGTCTCAAAGTCTGGTGGAAAAGAGAAGATCCACGAAGGCAATGCAAAATCAGATAATTAACTCGAAGACTTCAATTAGTTTTCGATCCTCGGTTCCGAAATCAATGCCTTTTGGATCTTTTTGTTGTGATTTGCTTGTTCCGTTCCACTGGGACTTATCACTTTATTTATAACGCGGGTCGCAGCCGCGGCCGTCGTAAGAGGGTCCTTTTTTGGAGCCCACGGCCTCGCCACTCGGAACCAGCTGCTCATATGTTCAAACGGAAATGGCCCGATTGAGAGGTCCGCGAAATTGCCTGGAAAGGGAAAAAAATAAATGACACAAAAAATGACACCGCCACCAACACTTGCACAACCGCTGGACAAGCCGACTTTGAACTTCGAACTAAATTTTTATAAAAATAGCAAGAACACAATGGGTAAACGAAAAATTTAAATGATCAAAATGATCAAAATAGGAAGCAGGAAAAAGGCCTTTCACATCAAGTTCTTTGAGGAACGCCTGGTATTGATCCTTCTCTAGCGTGTCTTGCTGCTCCTAGCCGCATAATCTGGGCTGGGCCATGTTGGGAAATGGAAGATTTTGTTGAACCCTTACGCCCGTTCACGTTGAAGAGCTCAAAACAACGAATTTATAAAAGAATTAAAATAATTTGGAAAAAAGACAAAAAAAGACGTTGCGCACAAATGCAGACTCAAAATACCCGAGCTCGGTTTGGTGAATGACTTTGCTTAAAGACATAGGAGGAGCTTGTATTAGCCGCTGAGAGTTAATTGTCAATTGATTGGGGTTCGTCAATTCTAGGTAACCCAAATAGGAAGATTCAAACGCGGGAACCTTTCTAAGATTAATTAAGACCCCGCTGTCTCCGGGAAAAATGTGGAAGCAAATGGTGGCAACATTCCTCGAAACACTAACACTATATTGCACAACCGCCAGTGGTTGCTGATGGGCCTTTTCTGTTGGTGGCTTTGCAAGGATAATACAAGGTGTGTGTATAGGGCGACATTTTTCGAGCCACGGGCACGTGATTTATTGTGCGAGCGCACGACCTGTTTGGGAAACAAAAAAAAATCGAGCTTTGGTCGTGTGCATGCTCAATTTTCACTCGCGAGACTGTGCGAGTTTTTCATTCAGAAAAAATTTTTCCCTTCAGAAAGTTTCTTACTTCATCGTACAACAAATTAAAAATGGTATGTGGCCGTGAAATCATGAAAAGAAGTTGTTGCTGGCGGCTGAGCTGAACATCCTTCCCATGTTAACACCGATCCATCTCGAAAACTTTGAAAGAGATAAATTGTGATTTGGCTCGAGTGGTGCCCTCTTTGCTGCATATCTAAGGGCCACATCGCCGGTGTGGCTTTCAACCCATTCTTGGGCTACCAAGCTGCACGAAATTCCAGCTTAAAGGCTAAGGATATGAACAGAAATTAAAGATGGTTTGTGCCCTGATAGGCAACTTCCCCATCACATTGGCCTTTTTCTAATTTCAAGCAGCCCAGCATATCCCATAACCACCAACCAGAATACTAACATTTCTCAGGACACTAAGACTCCAGTCACTCTTGCTAAGGTTATCAAGGTTTTGGGTAGAACCGGCTCCAGAGGTGGTGTCACCCAAGTCAGAGTTGAGTTCTTGGAGGATGCCTCCAGAACCATCGTCAGAAACGTCAAGGGTCCAGTCAGAGAGAACGACATCTTGTGCTTGATGGAGTCTGAGCGTGAAGCCAGAAGATTGCGTTAAGTTTGCGTCTTGGCATCTCCCCCTCCTTTCATCTGTACATCTAGCGTTTTGGGGGTTGTGCGTGCCTACTTGCGTGCACCTCCACTGCGTTTGTTATTATGTCATAATACACATTAACCGAAACTTAACTGAACTAGAGCTATTGTATGTGTAGTTTCTGTAGATTTGATAGGTCTGGCTAAGAGTAGATCACTCATACGCTGTATCAAAGCACACCTATGTTGCCATGCAACTTTTGTTAAAAGTGGTTACTTGGAAAATATGATTAGCGAAGTTAACACTTGAATCCACAATAGCAAAAAAAAAAAAAAACATCAAAATAAATGCTATTTGAATGAGGCCCACCAGATTTCGGTGACAGGCTCTCTAAAAGGTATTCGAAGACACAAATATCCGCTACCGAAAAGAGAAGAATATTTTACAACTCTTACATTCTGAAGGTGTTGTTCGATATACGAAAAGAATTTCATGGCATTATATGACAAAATCACAAAAATACATCCACAACACCAACCATGGAAATATGTTGCAAACCATGGCAATTCATTCGATATATATATATTTGACTATACTCAGCGACTTTTTACACTTTAAATCCTCATTTTGCACCCATAAGAAACATTAATAGCCACAGTAAAAATACAGCAGAACCATAAAAGATCAAAAGACTCCACCTTAATGGATACCCACAACTTCAAATATTATATAATAACTTTTTTTTTTCAAATTATTTCCTGTTTTTCCCGGTTTATGGCATCCCGAACACTCCCCCACCCCACCCACAATTTCCATTTGGTGTACGGGTGCATCTACCGGGCAAGTCTACTACAACTACGTGCAAAGGACATGGAATACCAATAGTACCCTGTGTATCTAACCCAGACAAAACAAACAAACACAAAAAAATGTCGGATTTAGAAGATGATTTGTTGGCTCTTGCAGGGGGTGACTCTGGGTCCGAAAATGATATGCTGGACGTCCCGTTAAAACGGGCCCGGACCGATTCTTCCAGCCGAAAAAAGGCCCGGACTTCTGGTGAAGAAAATTCCGAGGAAAGTCACGAAGACGACGAAGACGACGATGGGGACGATTTCGACCCTGAAGTCGATGTTGAGTTTGGTGGTCGAGGGGGCGGAAATGATGACGACGAGGACGAAATTATCGATGAAGAAGATGAAGAAGACAGCTTAACGAATCCTTACCCGTTGGAGGGAAAGTACAAGGATGAGGCGGACCGTGCTGCTCTTCTTGAAATGGACGAGATTGAAAGGGAACAAATGCTTTTCGAGCGGTCTCAGGAGATGGACAGGTACAATGAAAAGAAGTACTTGCAACAAAGAATGAAACAACAGAAGGCACAGGGAGTCGAGAAGAAAACACGGTCTCTGGGTCGAAAAACTGGCACAACTACAGCAAAAACATCGAAGCTGGATAAGCTCAGTGAGTTGCGCAAGCAGCGTGAGCAAAAGACCCGGCGTCGTGAAGATGATTACGAAGATGACGACGACGATGATGAGGCAGGTTTGGGTGGTGCAGACGACGACGACGAATTGTCGGACGAGTACGCCGAAGGTGACGACGCCGTCGTATGGGGCGCAGGAAAGTCCCAATACAAGCCCCGCTCCTATGTCAAGGCAACTGTGTCGGATATCAACAAGATCCGCGTGGGCAGGAGTTTTCTCAGCAAGTTTTTGTACTACAAGGATTTTGCCGAGAGTGTGGTGAAGACTTTCGGCAAGATCAACGTCGGAGTCGACCGAAGAACGCGCCGCCCCATGTACAGAGCCGTGCAGATTGAAGAGGTGGTTTATCACCCACATAAGCAGTACAAACTCGGTGAGGGTAAAACAGACATATACCTTCTTGTAAGTCAGAACAGAACGCAGAAAAAGGAGTTTCCACTTTCGGTGTTCAGCGATGCCGATATTTCCCAGGACGAGTTCGAGCGGTACGCGGTGGAGTTGGCTAAACTTAACGAGGAGGTTCCTTATGTTGACGATGTCAACGAGAAGGCCGAGCAGTTACACAGATTGATGAACAGCGGACTTTCCAATAAGGATATCGATGAAATGGTTTCCAGAAAGCAGAAGTTGCAGAAGGGCATCTACGCCTATGATGCCGTGTACCAGAAATCTAAGGTGATGGACGAGTTGAAGGTTGCCAAACAGGAGAACAATACAATTCGTATTAAGGAGCTCACGGAAAAGTTGCAGCAATTGGAACAGATCTTGTATAAAGACAACGCTAGAAGTTCGCAAAGTTCTTCTACCAGCATGTCGAAAGTCAACGAGAGGAACAGAAAACTCAACCAGACCAACATCAGAAAGGCCGAAGTGAAGTCCTCGATATTGAGAAAAACCGCTGATTTGGCTGACGGTGATCCATTCTCTAGATTGAAGACTACGACCAGAATTTTCTACCAGGACTTGGTTAACGAAGAAAACCAGAAGGCTTTGCAGGATGCGCAGGCCAACTTCGATAACATGATTGCAGAGAAGAATGAACAGGAGGCAAAAATCGCTTCCTCCACTTATAGAGTGTTGGGTAACTTCGACAAGCTCATTGCCCTGGTAGATATCGACTTTGTGCCTCAATTATGAGCAGACTAGTTGGCATGTTTTAAGTATGCGGATCCGAAGAGACTGTTCTCAATGACAGGTGTACTAAGTGTAGCAAGGAATGAGGGGGATGTGGTGCAGGAGACACAAAAAGCTGGCATTGTTATAACAATGCGATTATACAGAGAAAGCTCTTTAAAAGAAAGTGTTCTATTAGGCCTTAGAATTGTAAAGGCGGGACTAACTAATAAATAAGTGGCCGGAATGACAGAAATGTATGCACATGATGAATTGAAGCATCAGCCAATGGTAACGAGTGAGATGGACGACCGTGTTGCCCATGCAAATTAAGCTAGCAGTATCAATATAGTTCCTTTAACATCTGCTGGCGGAGCTCGAATCTCTCTTGATCCTTGTCAAAATCAAAATGGGGCATTGCAAACTTGTCGACGTACACTGCGCTTTCATGGTCATAATATATTTCCGATCTGGGTAGTTCATGATAAAAGGACTGAATAGATTCTTCTGTTGCTACCGAAGATAAATCATCATATTCACCAATGTCGAAAGCTCGCTCCATCAAATATGAGGATCCATCATATGTGCCGCCAGTTACTGAAAGAGGACTCGAGAAAGATGCCAACGAATAACTGTCAAAATTCTCGGGTTCAAGCTCGGGTTCAGGTTCTGAAGCTACCGTTATCGTGGGAATATTGGGCAAAGCGTTTCTCACGCTAGATACTCCAGAGCGGGATAAGTCGATGCTTCTGCGGTGTGAGTCTTGTCCAGAAACGTCCGCGTGCCCAGAAAACATAGGACATGAGTTGGATGAGTGGGTGGAAGACTTGGATCGTATAAGAGACAATTTCGACGAGATCCTTGAAAAGAATCCCCCACTTGACCGGCGCTTTGAGCCATTTTGCACCTCGCAAGGCAGGTCAAAAGATACGGAACCATCCTCATGAATATAGTAGACCTGATTGAGGATGGGGTCAAATTCTGTCCTCCACGAAGTAAGAGGGTCGGCAAGCATCGTAAATGGTGGACTTTCAACGGAGTTATTCAATACTTGAAACGAGGTTATATAATACCGGAAGTAAAGTATTTAATTTATGTGGTCTGCAAAGCGTGTTTGGGTCTGGAGTGTTTGGGTCTGGAGTGCTTGGCTTTCGTGCTTGGTCGAGGCTTATCCCTGAAGAAGTAATACAGGGTGGATGATAAGTTAATTGATATGGTTCACCCAAAAAATCCAATGGCTGTTTTGTTTTTGTGATTCAATAACATTGCACGCAAACAAGCCAGACCCTGAACCTTATATAAACATTGGCTTCGGAATGCAATATTATGATGCTGCCTAGGCTTAGTAAGGCATCATGCAGATGTGTCGGCAGAATTGCCGGAAGAGGCGCGGATCCGTGCGGGCGGAGCGCGAACCGCAGCAAGTCGCAAGCGGACCTCGTAATTGTAAATGGCAGCATCCAAAGCGGCTGAGAAACGGGGTTAAGTACGGTGCTGCAGGTGCTCCGCCGGGTTGGGAGGGGACGTGACGTACACGGGAAAACTTGCTATAGTTGACAATTTAAGAGAAAAGTTGGTGATGTACGTTATTCAACACGAAAACAAATTATTTTGGAAATATTTATATGGTTCTGTATCATTAAGTGGTGGTTTGTGACAAGAAAATTCCCAATTTCGTTGTTTTGTCATCACCCGGCCGGATGTGAGGATTCAAGGACTCGGTCCGCGCGGGTCGGATTTATTCCCGAAAACTTTTGTGCCGGGCGCGGATATATTCTCTTCCCGTGTCCCTTGCTCAATGAGTAGTTACGCGAAAAACTCTGAAAACGACAATGCGGCACAACATTAGTAAGAATATATGTAAGCAGTATTTTCTATGAAATTCGGGGTTGCTATTCTTTTGAAAAGAAAATTTCATTGAAAAGGTTAAAGAAAGGTTAAACGAAGATCAAAGCAAACTAAGACACTGTGAGTAAAACAGCAACAGCTTAATTAGCTTCAGGACATTATCCGTGGAGTACCACATGACACCGGTCGGTGGAATATCAATAGGTCTACCCCAGCAGTTAAGATACCCGAGATAAAGCAAAAAACTTTTACGACCTTGTAATGCATAAGACCATGTTACAAAAGTATGCAAAACTGTAGAAAAGTGAGAGGTCAAGTTTTGTTCCACATAGTAAGCACGGAGCCGTGTATGTATCTTAACACGCGACCATGCCTTTCTTGGTTGACATATTTTTCTTCCTTCGAACGGCAGGCACTTTGCTTAGTTGCGGAGTTGTAAATAAAACTACTCTATCAGGTGCAACCCTGGCTTTTTAAACCCTTGAGGTATGCCATTTCGGGGTTTTTTCAAAGTTGTTTCAAGTTTGTTTCAAGTTTGTTTCAAGTTTGTTTAAAGTTTGTCTCAGAATTGTTTCAGAATTGTTTCAAGTTTGTTTCTCTACCAAAAAAAAAAAAAATAACCCAATATTTTATCCCGTCCTTGAGCTTCCCTTTATACCAGATCTCTACCGGTGCCATAGTCTCCGTTACTGGTGTCTCCCCGCACTGTCGCGTTTCCACGCCCACGTGACCCAACAACGCAAAAACACCATTTAACAGGCCAACATTTTTCTCGAATCACCAACCACATTATTCTCCAAAATGGTTTCCTCTGAATTCACTGCTAAAGTATGTTATGCAATTAAATGGGTGTGATCCAGAAACTAGATGAACGGTATAATTGTGTTAGTTTCTCTTTTTTTTTTTTTCTTTTTGTGATGTTCTTCTCAATTTCTTTTTGCCACTCAAGTATATCCGCCAGCTTTGATGGCTCATTTTTTCTCCAACTTATGGATTCACTAACACAAATAGGCTAACGCTGTCAACGCCTTGACCAAACGTCCTTCCGATGACGAGTTGTTGAGCTTGTATGGATTGTACAAGCAGGCCACTGTTGGTGACAACACCACCTCCAAGCCAGGTGTTTTTGACTTGAAGGGTAAGTACAAGTGGCAAGCATGGGAGGACTTGAAGGGTACCTCGCAAGCCGATGCCGAGACCCAGTACATCGCGTTGGTGGACAAGTTGCTTGCCAAGTACGAGTAAATTTGTTGCTAGCGTTTTGAATGTATGTTTCAGGTCCGGCCCTGTTGCTAATATTTGCTAGATATATATGCCATAATACAAGGGCAAAATGAGAAACTTCGTAAGCTTGTATTTATTTATGATGTGCAGCTTAGCGCACTTGGGTCACGAGTTTTGGGGATGTTTTAAAGATGCCTTTTGGGGGCCCTTTGGGAGTGTTCTTATTGGAGCTCTTGGTCTTGGCATTTCTTGTCTTTTCCCTCTGGAGGTTTTCGTTCATCTTCTGAAAGCGATCCACCCACAGGATAAGCCTAGATACCGAGTCTACCATCATGAACCCAGGAATAAGAAGATATGGAATATACAATGCAAACAAGCTCCACTTCTCTGTGGTGGAAAGACCATGTAGATGTGCAGTTTTAACCACATAGGTCAAACACACGGCCGTGGTGAAGGACGCATTGAACCCATAAAGAGCCATGATCACGTGTATATTTCTGCGGCCAGTATAAAGCTTATAAGCAGCAATAAAGAAAACAGGGAGCTGGAAAAAGAGCTCGAATGCTCCAAAAATCTGGAGCCAGAGTGGCGGATTCTGTAAAAGGAAATCCTTATTCTGTTCAACATGGAAATCAACGCAACTGGCCTGCACCCAATGCCGGTATTCTCTGGGAATGACAAGGCAAGAGTCGATCAACACAGTAATGGGAATATGGAGTACGAAATACCAGAAATAGAATGTGTCTTTTCTATTCATGTTTTTATTTGTGTGTGCTTTTATGAGTTTTTAGATTAGACATTCTCGATTTTGCTCTTGGTCCGAGACTCACTGTCCAAGGTCCGCGCTCGAGTCACGGCCAGAAGCACATGGTCCGCGCACGACATTTTCGTCCGAGGGCCCACATTTGCAGCTTTTTATTGAAGTTTTTGGACCATCAAGCCATAGTGAAATTTTTTGGTTTCGTTGCATATTATTCAAGTGACTTGGAAATTTTATAATCCTAAATACCCCTAACGTCCTTTGTGGCGCTAATTTGATTTGGATAGGAGAATTTTTGAAACCATCAATCCTGCAACTTCGCTGCCCTGCCGGCAGCGTATATTGTTTTGCTAAATAAATTACCTCTTGACCCATACTTATTGACCAAAAGCAGACATCATGTAGAGACAAATTCTGACTTCTACGAATTTATCTGAAGCCACTCTCAAGCCATGTATTTCACATACTAAGAATACTCAGGCAGGCCTAGGTAGCTATAAAGACTACGTGTGACAAAAATGGCATAAATGAGACAAATATACATTAGTAGAATAGTAGAAAACAAAGATGAACAGTATCAAAACCCGTTCCAGCACAAATCTCACTTGAGTTTCCAGAATTTCTCTTCCGAGGTGTAAGTGCAATTAAAAGCACTTAAATCTTGCAAATGTCTCTTGAAAATCCCTTTGATACCCTACCCATAAGTGAAGAGCCGGGCAATTTGTGTAATTACACCCTGTGAAGAAGCACCCTGTGAGGAAGCGTGTGAGATAATAGAGCATCATTATTAACCCACGACCAAGTGACATTCGATAGACATTTTCTTGACGAGGCAAAGGCAAAGAAAGATCTTTCAGTGTGGTGGATGAGAATCAGGGATGTGGGTGATTAAGCAGAGAATTGCGATTCACGAAACAAAGTGTGCCCAGCCTTTGGCAAAAACCTGGGCAAAAACCTGGGCAAAAACCTGGGCAAAAACCTGGGCTTTGAAGAGTCAACTAGTACTCCCACAACATTCACAATAGTTACACACTTACGTAGTTCCTACAATACGTACCTCTTGTAAACGATTACTCCAAAAAAAAAATGAAGGAAGGAAGAAATGAATGAGTGATTGAGTGATTGAGTGAGTGAATGAATGAATAATTGAAGAAAAAAGAGGACTGCTTTGCTCTAAACAAAACATGATATACGTTCGATTGTCTACACTATTCCCTTCTTTCATCAAACTTCGGTGAGAAGTAATCGTACTTCCCCTTTTTCGGTATTCTGTATATTCATGCTTCTGCTGCTTTCGATGTTTTTCTGTTTGTCTTTCAACGGGTCTGGAGCTGGCATATTCTTTCTTGATAACCGCTTGGGCCAGTGCACGCCCATGCGGGGTAAACTCCAAGTGACTTCTGTTTCGAGTCTCTATACTTTCCCATCATGGGGTAGGGGTAAATGGGCCCACGTGTTTCCGTTTCGAGGCATAGTGGGCCGTTTCGCCCAGCATGTAGATAAATCGTAAAATGTTGATAAGACTTTTGGGAAATCGCGGTTTTTCCAGATCATCAACACCCGTGACAAAAATAATTTCCCATATTACATCACGTGAGTTGTGTCATTCCCAGAAAGCAAATTGGAAATTACATCGTCAGGTGAAAAACGTGCGGGCAACAGGACTGTTTCCGTATTCGGCATAATAATAAAGATGGTTTCCTCTTTCGGTACCGACCCACGCATATGCCGGAGATCGCGCACGTCTCATCTCTCCACACAAGACAATGGGCTTGTGTTTCTTGCAAGAACAACCAATACTCCTTGTTTTCTTTTCTTCCATAGCTAGTAGAAACCATGTTGTCTTCTTTGGTCAACCGCATTCTCAAGAGACCTGCACCTTCTGCTTTGGAGCCTGTCAAGGCCACCAAGAGGAAGTACACGGGACCTTCCATCTTCAAACCTTTGGTCTGGATTGACTGTGAGATGACAGGACTTGACATTTCCAAGGACCACATCATTGAAATTTGCTGCATCATCACCGACGGGAACTTGAACATCATTGATTCTGAAGGCTATGAGAGCACGGTATATGTGCCAAAAAAAGTTTTGGACAACATGAATGAATGGTGTGTGACACATCATGGCCAGTCGGGTCTCACGGCCAAAATCTTAGCCAACCCCCAGCAGACATTGGCCAAAGTACAGCAAGAACTCTTGGAATACATTCAAACATACATCACCGAGCCTCGCACTTCGCTTTTGGCTGGCAATTCAGTCCACATGGATAAGTTCTTTATGATGAAGGAATTTCCTCGAGTCATTGATTATTTGCACTACCGTTTGGTTGACGTCTCGTCCATCATGGAAATAGGGTACCGCCACAACCCATCACTTATGAAGTTGTTTCCAAAGAAAAAAGGCGCCCACACCGCAAAATCGGATATTTTGGAAAGCATCGAGCAGTTAAGGTGGTATAGAGACAACTATTTGAGAAGTGATATCCCCGGTAACCTTAATGTGGCTTCTCTGTCGCCTGTCACTGAACACGTTGCTAAAAAGGCCAAGCTCTCTCCAAAGAATGAAGATGTCAATATCGACACTAATACCGATAGAAAAGATTCTGAACCTCCCCTGGAATTTTTGCAAACAAGTGATGCCAATCATTCCGAAGAACATTTAGATGACACGTCTAAGGACACAACGGCACCTGGAGACACCGCGCAGGCGCCAGAAATCACACAGAAAGATACATGAGTCAAAGTGAATATCACTCTTCCGGTTCAGACTCGACAGCCACGCTCAGAAAATGGAACTTGGACATGAGACTTTGTATCATTGGTCCGTCCACCGGCTTCTCGAGTACATCATCGAAAATACCCAGGTCTATAGCCTCTTTTGCAAAGCCAGTGATGGCAATTATGGGGGTGTTTGAGTTCACACCACTGGTGTACTTTATCAACTTAACGGCATCTATAGCTTCAATTTTCGTCAACCGTAGTGCCGTGAAGATCAAATCAAACTTGACTTTGCTAGTAGCGCGCCGAATGAGGTCTTCCCCGTCAGCAATCGGCAAAACAATGCACCCTTGCTTCTCCATGAGCTTTGATACCGTGTGGCGGACAATAGGGATTGGTTCACAATACAAAACATCCAACTCACCATGTCCCATGAAGCTACTTTCCTCCTTTTGTGGGGACTGTGTGCCTTGTGAGCTTCCACTTGCGGCACTGTCCATGCGCCGTAAACTTTCTCTTCTATTTTGCACCCTGTAGAGTGCCGAAGTGCTTTCCTCGTTGTCAGAACTAGATGGTGAATGAGCAGGCTCATTTGCTGTTCTCAGTAATATCTGCCTTGAAAGAGAAGGTACCAGAGACCGAGAGCGGCTGCTGCTCACTGCGGATCCCGAAGCACTATCCCATTTTTTACTAACTCGTAATGGCAACTTTTCTTTTCCGGGGGATTGAGGAATGTTTGGTGGCTGCGCAGGAGAAACTGGACGTTTAAAAGGACTTCCAATGTTGAGAATATTAGACGAAATTGACAGGCCGCGCGACTTACTGTGTCCGGGAGTGAAGGACTCGGATGAGGAGGATGACAAACTGGACCTATGCTCCAAATGTTCAGATTTCAAACGGTTGATCACATCTTTGTTAGCCTTTTCCAAAACATTGAGGTTTCGAAAATTGAATGATCCAAACTCACTTGGATCTGCGAGCTTGCTACCTCGTCTCTCTCTCTTTCCAGATGTTGGGGTGCTTGGCATAGAAAGATATGCTCCTGGGGATCCCCCATCAGAAGTCACATCAGTCCGCTTTTTGGGAGCACCATCTGCTACCGCATACTCAGAATCGTCCTTGGGGAATTGAGATATATCGGCACCACGCAAGTCAAAGTAGTCCGTAGAATCAGGGCCATCAAGTGTTGGTATGAATGAGTCTGGAGTTTCCAGATACAAAGTGCTCCAATTGATACCTCTAAAGTAAGGATGCTGCATGATCTCGTCTGCCCCACTGAAACCAAGTCTCTGTTCATAATCTAGCGTAAGCAACTTTCTGATCAAGTCTTTGGCCTCGGTGGAGCAGAATTCCAAGTCTTCTTCTTCGGATAGAGGGGGCCAATCAATGGCGCCATTCAAGATATTTTGAAATACCTTTTCGGGGGTGCTGGCATGAAAGGGTGGGTATCCATACAAGAACTCAAACAAAATACATCCGATCGACCACCAGTCAGAATACTCTCCTTGTAATTCACCTGTAATTGTTTCGGGTGCTAAGTAATCTGGCGTACCAACAAACTTTTTAATGTTATCTGGTTCTTGATTAGGGTCGAATAAAGCAAATGAATGAATAGATTCTTCATTATGACCAGGGCTCATCAGAAATTCGCATTCATCATCAAGCAAAGCGAATGATGATTCTGAAGGTGACCTCCCATTACTGGGCCTCAAATTTGGCGACTCAACACCGCTGCTTGCAGAACCAGATCTATTACTAGATGCCCTGAAATGAGATATGGATCTTTTTTTCGTACCTTGTATGGGTGGAGCCGAAGATTCATATGATGACATAGATGCCAGATGGCCATGGGCACTCAAATTGAACTTGTGTTGATCAGTAACTGGCGATAAGGAGAATGGCGTCACCGACAGGTTACGCTTTTGCGTGTTCGGAAACAACTCGGGGGATTCCACCGCCGTGCTATTGACCAAAGGACTTTGAAAAATAGAATTATTTGGCAAACTCTTTCTGAATAGCTCAATTCCGTGTTCCGATGCACTGCTCTTCCTTTGTCTGTATGTGTGACGACCGACGACACCGATCCTTGAGAGGCCAAAATCAGTTAGTTTTAAATGGCCCCGACTATCTATCAAGAGATTATCTGGCTTCAAATCTCGGTGAATTATATCTCTCTTGTGCAAGTCATCAACACCAACTATGACTTCGGCAATGTAACGCTTAGCCCACTTATCTCCAAGCGTACCTAACATTTTCAAGAGTGTGGCGCAATCACCGCCATTCAAGTACTCCATCACAAGATAAAGATAATCTTTGGTTTGAAAACTGCAATGAAGTTGGGCCACATAAGGCGAATCTGTTTGCTTCATCATCACTGCTCTCTCCGCGCGAACGTTCAAGACCTGGTTTTTTGCGATCATATCTCCTTTCTTTAAGCATTTAATTGCAACATAGTCTCCAGTCAATCTCCTCTTCGCCAAAAACACAGAGCCGTAGGCGCCTTTGCTTATCGCCTTCAAAATTTCGTAGTCTTTGATACCACCACTGGTGGCTTTTTGGTTCGCAGGCTGTGATACAAGCAATGGCGAGAGAGGTGGGCGAGGTGAAGAAAATGAACCTCGGTGTCCTGAGACAGGTGTATTGGAAGAAACATTGTTCGTAGAGTGGGTCACGGGGATGTGTGTGTGACCATCTGGATTCACCAGGGGAGGGAGCAGTAAGCTTGAAGGAGAGCTTGCCCTCTTCCCCATGTACCTGACAGGAGACGAGGTATAATCTCCACTCAAAGGCCTTGGTGACTGATCTTGTTTGTACATCACACTGGTATTTCTTTGAAGTGATGAGAGTCCATGCTTTTCAATGTATGGCGCAGGAGACAAGTGGAGTCTGGGAGAAGACATATTTGAGTGTAAAGAAATGGATTCAGGAGACTTCATGTTCAAGCTTAAGCCTTCCAAAGAATCCGAGATATCTTTGATGGGGGCTTTTGGCAAATATGTATTGGGGGATAATGATGCTCTGCTGTCCGGCAAGGTTGTGGTACCACCCAAGAGATCCTGAGGTGTAAAACTCAGCATAGGTCTGTTTAGATCTACGGGTTCTTGGAAGCTATCGCCCAAGATGCGGCTGGTAGGACTTCTAACCCGAGAAGGCTGCGGTGAGTGTATGTTGGTCGATTGTCGAGTTGGAGATGTGGGCGGAGCAAGTGATGTTGCCGGAGAAATATTCAGCATCGGCAGGTCCGAAAGTCTGGGTAGTACGTCAGTATTTGTAGCTTTTAAGTTCAGAAGTGAATGATCACTTGATCTCAGGCCTCGCAGTGTATGTGGTCTTGGAGCTATGGGAGTGGCTTCTTGCTGTCTTGTTTTCTCTCTTATCATAGAAACGGTGTCCTTGACCGATTTTAGCACCAACTCGTCGACTTCCTGTTTTATTTTCTCTGAATATTGAAGGATACTAAGAAGACGAGACATGTTCAGGACTTTCTCTGTTACCAAAGCCTTTGTATCTTCAACCATTGCGCGGATAGCAGGATCAGAAGTCTCGAGTGACTGCCAGTTCATGACAATTTTTATTGCGTCTTCGGTGTTTGGGGAAAAGCTGTACATTCCAGTAGATTCCAGTTTTTCTGCGGCATTGATGAGGAGGGCGTCATCACAGTAGTCCACCAATTTCTGGAGGATTCCGAAGGGAAACTTTCGCGAATGGCGGAATGACAGGAATGAAACCGTCGGTTTTGACAAGGAAGAAGACAGTCGCAGCATTGAGTTTGCCTCAGATCCAAGCACAGATGAGAGCAGAAAGCCCTTATACTCGGGGGCGAACATGGAGGAAGATGAGATTGAGCTCGTGGAAGAGTTTGGGGTGGGAGGGCCACTATTTGATTCAAATTGTTGGAACCAAAGGGATTCGGAGATGCGGAGAATCACGTCTCGTTGTTCTGCGATGGAATCGTGGCAAAATTGCACCTCTTCTTCAACCTTATGCTCAATCAAACAGAGATGGCTGTGTTTCTCGATGAACCATGCGGGGAAGTTTGTCTCACAGATGCGGCACAAGAACAGTTTGGGTTCGGGGACGGAGTTTTCATCGATAATCCCCGTTTCTCGGAGACTCACAAGGTAGCCTTCAAAGATCTCGGAACCAAAGCCAAGCAAGTCCACCAACGCCGGTGGAATTGTGAGATCGAGGTCGATGTGAACGAATGGACGAACAGTCCATATGGAATGGGTGGGTAGTTTTGTGACGGGCGAGAAAATCACGATTCCCTGGGCCTCGAGCTCGATGATTTCGCCATTGTTTGACACTTTGGAGCTGGCAGTTGACGACCTGTCGTCAGGCGGTAGCGTAGTGTCGCCTAGAGGGTCGGGAGACCCACGCAAGCTGGTGCTTGATGAGGGTGAAATCAGCAACCCCAAGGGCTCGGATACGGGGCTGGTGGGCGACTCGGGCGTACACTCGATGTCATTTGCTGCCGTGACGAACTTGACCTTGTACGAGGCGTTGTCTGCGATCATTTGTGCCACGGCATCATTGAATATCGTTAAATCCGCGTCGGTGGAGCCTATAACGATGTTGGAGATTGGTTTGTGCAAGAGCTTTTTCACCGACGTGCCCACAAGTTGCTCCCAGGACCGGCTCACGTAGGTGAGGTTACAGTCCATATCGAGCTCCATCACCACGGTGGGGTTTTCTGCCGAAGCAAGCCGAAGATCGAGTTGTTCTTGCATCACGGTGGTGAGCATGGACATTCTGTGTGACGGTTTCGGCAGATCCGACTCCAGGCCGGTGTTATTACCATCTGGGGCCACATTGGGGTGATTTGAGACGTCTAGGGGCTTTGGGTTGCTTCTTGGCGACGGTGAGTCCAATGATTTTTGGTTTCTTTGGTTTCTTTGGTTTCTTTGGTTTTTGTGGCTGTTCTGGCTGTTCTGGCTGTTCTGGCTGTTCTGGCTGTTCTGGCTGTTCTGGCTGTTCTGGCTGTTCTGGCTGTTCTGGCTGTTCTGGCTGTTCTGGCTGTTCTGGCCTTTTTGGCTTGTTTGAGGAGCCACAGGCGTATCCACAGTTTCGCATGGTGACACCGAGTGTTCCAGGCGAAAAGTGGATTGACGGTCCAGGCCCCGAAACCCGGGGGTGTGGAAAATATTCTTTAGAATTTCCTTCATGGACAATCCCGGTTAAATTGTGTTAGGGATGAAAGATGCAAATCTTTTGTGGGGGGAGTGGACTTATCACCGGCTGATGGGCGGACACAAGGCGTGGACAGAGGGCGTGGGGCAGATGGGGAAGATGGAGAATGGATGATCTGGGGCACAACTCCGAAAGCGCAGGATTTCTCTTCGTAGTAGGGTAAATTCGCGTGGGGCGGGGTTGGGTTGGGTTGGGTGCGATCCAGTTGAGACGCCTTGTCCAATACGAGTAACGCGGACAATACACCACGTCTCTGAGGTCTATGATGTGAGAATAAATATCGTATGAACAGAGGAACAGCAGACTCCAGAAAGGCCAAGGTTTTTTATGTGTTTTTGTGTTTTTGTGTTTTTGTGTTTTTGTGTTTTTGTGTTTTTGTGTTTTTGTGTTTTTGTTTTTTTGTTTTTTTGTTTTTTTTGGGGGGTGTTCTCTATTTGGGGGTGTTCTGTATTTCTTTCTTGTAAGTTGTTATCCCTCTATTTTTTCCTTTTGTCTGAATTATCGTACTGTGAATTTGGAAGACCAAGAGAGTCCAGATCTGGGTAGGGCCAGGCCGAGCGGTGCGAGGTGCCTATGTTATTGGGGCGCCCTAGTTCAATAAATGGATGTACTGGAATAACCGAAGTAGAATTAAAGTATTAGGAGAAAGATATTGGAAAAAAGATGCTAGAAAGAAAATGCTAGAAAGAAAATTCCAGAAAGAAAATGTTAAAAAGATATCAGAAAGAAAATGTTAAAAAGATATCAGAAAGAAAATGTTAAAAAGATATCAGAAAGAAAATGTTAAAAAGATATCAGAAAGAAAATGTTAAAAAGATATCAGAAAGAAAATGTTAAAAAGATATCAGAAAGAAAATGTTAAAAAGATATCAGAAACAACATAAAGTAAATTGTGTATAGCACTTTGTTTTCAGGAGCAGTCTGGCCTCAGAGCAGTGTAGAAAACGTCAACTGTGGAAAACGTAGATAAAAGGCGGGGTTCAAACGGCAGATGGAAACGTGGTCCGAACGGAGATAAGAATTTGACTGTGGTAGGGTAATTCGTTCCAGGCTAATGTTAATGTTCCCGAGTAATGGAACATGGGTGACTTGATATACTCAAACGTAATTGATTGTTTCTGTTAATCTTTGATGAAAAAATACTCTACACATAGAAATCGAAGACACTGAGAAAATGTGCGGAGAGAGCTGCTTCCGAGTGAAAATGTACCTCCGTCTATCAGGTATAAACTGATCCCGGACCACAAAACAAATGATAAAGATTCCGATAAAATGATAAGCAAATGAGTGATAAATTGTAAACAATACAGGATAAGTGAGAAATCAAAGCAAAAAAAAAAAAAAAAAAAAAAAAAAAAAAAAAAAAAAAAAAAAAAAAAAAAAAAAAAAAAAAAAAAAAAAAAAAAAAAAAAAAAAAAAAAAAAAAAAAAAAAAAAAAAAAAAAAAAAGCAAAGGAAAACAAAAAAGGAAAACAAAAAAGGAAAACCCATTCAATAGAAACACGGAAGGATGCCGCGCAGTCCGCACACTTGACCCTCCAAAGCTAGACCTACGGTTGGGCTATGGCTTCAGTATGATCCTTGCGAGACTAAAAATAGAAAAGATAAGAATCCACCAAGAAGAAATAAACTCTATCCATACACCCTCGTGTCTAACACAGATCTTCACAGACAATGAGGCTATGGCTATGGCTAAGGCTAAGGCTATGGCTATGGCTAAGGCTATGGGAAGGTGTGTAGGCACGCGAGGCTGTGTATTGAGGTTGATATAACGATCACCCCCTGTTTTGTGCGATCGGTTAGTTTCAGCCGACACGGTGTGAAAGCTTGATCACACCACACTTTATAGTTAGCCAGGGAATATGAGGCCACGGGCCTCGGACTTCGGGGCTTATTCCACGGACCACATTCCTCAAACGACGGACCACGGGGCCACCTAATAACCCACAAAGACATTCTCGCACATGCAATTATTGCACATGCAATTTACACGTCGCGATCGGCCGAGAAATTCTACCCCGAAGGTGGCAAATGTTCGGATATCCCCGAGGCTTTCAAGGGTTGTTGTGCTTTCGCTCTGGTGTGCTCTTCACGGTTGCTTTTCTGTAAAACACGGAAGTTTCCAAAAAGACGTTTACCAGTACGACTTTTTTCACCATCACTGGCCTTCATCTCGCTTCGTGTTTTTCTCCAAAATACCTCCAAACTATTAGACAAACTATTAGCCAAACCACTTACAATTGACCAGCATTTCTTCCCGTTGTATGTTTTTTTTTTCTCGTTGTTTTCCTAACTTATTAAAAAAGTATATGTATATGTGTTTGTAAAGCATCCTCAAGAGGGGAGTTGGTCCCACTCAAAAGAAACGCAAGAATTGAACTTGGCATCACGCCGGATGCCCATTAGTCTCAATGCTAGGAAAACAGAGTTGGATCTGCCCAGCAGAATTCGTCGTAAAGTCGTTAAAAGTTGGATTTTAATCGATGCTAATGTCAAATCTTCATCAGTTAGTATAAGCGAACGCAGTGCCCTCTCCACCTTCACTGTTCGCGCCAAGAGACCGCTTCTTGATGCTCTCCAACAAGTCGCAGTTCTTCTTCTCCGTCTTCTCCACTATTAATTGCCTCAAGCACTTGTTCTCCATCTCCAACGTGCGCAATTTCTTCTCGAGTTGGCCCAAGCGGTCCTGAAGGTCACGTGCCTTCTGTTCCATCTCCTTTTCCTTCAACTTCTTCTTGATCCGGAACCTAGCACTGGCCGCAGTGTTTCTACGTCTCTTGACTTCGTCAACTGGATCCGTGCCAACAGAAGAGTCTGGGCTAAAGTCGCCCCAAGATCCGGCTTGTCTAGAAATATGGCTCTCGTTTGGGCTGTATGTGGAATACGACCTGCCCAGCACACTCTCGGTGCCAGAAGGCCCAACTACTGTCAGATCTGCCTCCTCCTGTTTGACTGCCACGTGCCCAAGAGCTTGTGGCTTGGCCAAGTACGCTTGGCTTTGTTGAAGGCTTGGTTGATGGGTTGCTTGAACGGGTGACTGCTGAGCAGGCAATTGAGCCGGTGGCAAATTCATACTGTTCTTTTCTTTGGCGGCGTAGTCGTTGGAAAAAACATCCAAGTCGAAAAAGTCCGCCTGGGAGAAAAAGTCCAAGTTAGCATTATGGCTGGCATCTTCCACGGGGGAAACATCTGCGCTGTCAAACACGAGGTTCAAGTCCGACAAGTAGTCTGAGGGCTGGAAATTCATCCTGGGTGTGTTGTTCTAAAAAAATAGGTAAATAATTTTGACGGGGTTGATAATCAAAGATTTGCGGTGAAAATTTTTGGGTCTGGGAGGAAGCCTCCCTTTATAAAACAGTGCGAAGATTATCCTGAGTCAGACAAAAAAAAAAAAAAAAAAAAAAAAA